>PVKU01007514.1:0-33180 GCA_004027475.1 Anoura caudifer
TTATAAGTATGCATCCTTGTAAATAAAAGATAAAACTATAAAGAAACATGAGGGTATGCTTACTATGGAGGTCAGGACTGTGAATACATTTACCAGGAGTTAGTGTGAGACTGTGCGATCAAAATTAAGGAATGTTAGGATGGCTAGCAAAGTTCTATTCAGAGGCCTGGGTTGTGGTTACAAGGGTGTCTTATTCCAATAAATTAGACATTTGTATGTTTTTCTGAATCTGTTGTATTTTAGAGTAAAAAGGTTAAAACAAAACAAAACAAAAAAAGAACCAAACATATTGAGAGATTCCTTTCCTCCTACCACATGACAATACCAGACATGTTATTTTATTTCTTCTTTCTTTCTCTCTCTTTCTCTTTCTCTGTTTTGCAGTTTGATAGTTTTATTAGCAGCATCTTGTAATAAACTGCATTAATTTGATTTCAAAAGTAAACATTTTCTCATGTTTACTAGGCTAATGATATTTTAACTTGTTTCCTTTGAGAGATTCTCTTCCTGAGTATGGCAAGTTCTGGCCAAGATGGAGGCATAGGTAGAAATGTTTCACTTCCTTCTACGACCAAAAGAAGGATAACAACAAATTTAAAACAAAAAAGAACTTCCAGAAAATCAAAATGTATGCATGGAACTCCGACAACCAAGGTGTTAAACATTAATCCAGACTGGTAGGATGGACAGAGACTGGAAGCCAGGCAGAGAGGATGCATGGAAAGTGGCAGACCTCTATGTCAAGGTAGGGGCTGGCTAACAGGGAAACTAAAGAATCAAAACCTCTGGCTGTAAAATCCTGTGGGGGGTGAAAAGGCAGGAGAAAGTCTCAGTCTCGCAGGAGAGTCCCCTGGAGAGACCCACAGGATTCTAGAATGTACACAAACCAACCCACCCCAAAATCAGCACCTGAAAGGGCACAATCTGCTTGTGGGAAGTGAGGGTAGTGATGGAATGTAGGGTAAGTGTGGAGCAAACATGTGGCATTGTTCCCTCTCTAACCCCTCCACCACAGAGAGAGCCACAACACAGCAAAGGGGGTTGCCCTGCCCTGGTGAATACCTAAGGCTCTGTCCCTTACTATGTAACAGACATGACAGGAAAAGGAAATATGGCCCAAATGAAAGAACAGGTCAAAACTCCAGAGAAAGAACTAGGCAACTAGAAGATAGTCAACCTATCAGATGCAGAGTTCAAAAAGCTGGTAATTAGGATGCTCACAGAAATGACTGAATTTGGTTGCAAAATGAAGGAAGAAATGAAGGCTGTACAAAGTGAGATAAAGCAAATTATACAGGGAACCAACAGTGAAGGGAAGGAAACCAGAACTCAAATCAACAATTTGGAACAAAATGAAAAAAATAAACATTGAACTGGAACAGAATGAAGAAACAGGAATTCAAAAAAAATGAGGAGAGTCGAACTGTTGGGACAACTTTAAATGCTCCAACACCTGAATCACAGGGGTGCCAGAAGGAGACAAGAAAGAGCAAGAAATTGAAAACTTATTTGAAAAAATAATGAAGGAAAAGTTCCCAAATCTAGTGAAGGAAATAGACTTCTAGGAAGTGCAGGAAGCACAGAGAGTCCCAAAGAAATTAGATCTAAGGAGGAACACACCAAAGCACATCACAATTAAGTCACCCAAGATTAAAGATAAGAAGAAAATCTTAAAAGCAACAAAAGGAGAGAGTTACCTACAAAGGAGTTCCCATAAGATGATCAGCTGATTTCTCAAAAGAAACCTTGCAGGCAAGAAGGGGCTAGAAAGAAGTATTCAAAGTCATAAACGGCAAGGATGTACATCTAAGATTACTCTATCAGGCAAAGCTATCATTTAGAATGGAAGGACAGATAAAGTGCTTCCCAGATAAGGTAAAGTTAAAGGAGTTCATCATCACCAAGATGTTATTATATGAAATGTTAAAGAGACTCGTCTAAGCAATAGAAGAAGATCAAAAATACGAACAGTAAAATGACAACAAACTCACAGCTATCAACAACTGAACATAAAAAATAAAAACAAAGCAAACAACTAGAACAGGAACAGAATCACAGAAATGGAGACACATGGATGGTTATCAGTGGGGAGGGGGAAGGGGAGAATGGGAGGAAAGGTATAGGGAATAAAAAGCATAATTTGTAGGCATAAAATAGACAGGGAAAGGTTAAGAACAGTATAGGAAATAGAGAAGCCAAAGAATCTATATATATGACCCATGGACATGAACTAAGGGGGGTTTGGTGGAGATACTGGTGGGTGTGGTAGAACCAGGCAAAAGGAGATAAAGGTGAGAAAAAAACTGGGACAACTGTATTAGCATAATCAATAAAATACACTTAAAAAAAAGAGATTCTTCTCCCAGTATTGTTTTTATCCATTTAATTATTACTATATGATTAATTTCTAACTGGCATAAAAGAACTCTTAATATAAGGTTGTGGATCTTATGACTGATCTATAAATTATTGATTTTTCAATATTTCAGTTTATATACTAATTTGTTAATCATTCAAAATAATTTTATAAATATAGTTAAATTTGTATATTCTTTAAGTATTCTAATTGTCTTTTATGCTTAGAAATTCTTCCCTCACCTCAAAATTATAATAATGTTTGCTCATATTTTTTCTAGGTCTTAGATAGCTACCTTTTCTGTTCATTGCTTTAAGGCATCTGCAATTCATTTTAATATATGATTTAAGGTTCAGAAAAACAAAATTATACTCTTCCCAAGAGATAACCTATTATTCCATCACAACTTTTTGGGAAGACTGTAATTTCTCCTTCTGATTTAAAATTCTCTCTCTTTTTTTTTTTTATCAGAACATACATTTTTCTCAAATGTGACAAAACAAAATCTTTTGACGGCTAAAGCTGGAATCATCTGCGGTGTTCATTACTTTATATTAAAAGTGTTTAATAAAGCATAAAGCATATAATGTACAGAAACTATTTGATAGATGTAACTAAACATCAGATGAAAAGGTACCTTCTCCTTAGAAGCATCACTGGTCCCCCTCCATCAGCATCCTGCCCTGTGGTTTCTCTTAACATCTAACAGCACTGATTACTTCTTGATGGTTATATAAGTGAGATCTTACAGTATGTAATCTTTACACCAAGACTCTTTGGCTCAAACTTATGTTTTTAGATTCTCCTTGTTGTAAAGTAGTTTTCTGCACAGAACTATATAATAAACTATCTTTTCTACAATTGCCAATTTTTTTACTACAAATAATGCCACTATGAATATCATTGTACAGTGTTTTGAATAAACATATATTTGTAAACATATAGTTAGACATAATCTTTTATAGTGGAAATGCTAAACATGGGATGGGTAAATATTCAGCCTTTATAGATATTGTCAAGCAATTTTTTTTAAATTTAATTTTATTTTAATTGTTGTTCTTGTACAGTTTTCTGTTTTCTACTCCCATCCCAGCCCAGCACCCCAGCTCTCCCCACCTCACTCCCATTTCCACCCCCCACCCTAGTTTTTGTCCATGTGTCTTTTATACTTATTGCTCTAAACCCTTCCCCTTTTCCCTTGGAATTCCCTCCCCTCTTCCCTCTGGTCACTGTCAGCCTGTTCTCAATTTCAGTATCTTTGGTTATATTATGCTTGTTTGTTAGTTTTGTTGATTAGATTCCTGATAAAGGTGAGATCATATGGTATTTGTCTTTCACCTCCTGGCCTATTTCACTTAGCAGAATGCTCTCCAGTTCCATCCATGCTGTTGCGAAGGGTAGGAGCTCCTCCTTTCTTTCTGCTGCACAGAATCCCATTATGTAAATATACCATAGTTTCTTGATCCATTCATTTACTGATGGGCACCTAGATTTCCCCCAATATTTGACTATTGTAAATTGTGCTGTTATGAACTTTGGGGTGCATAGGTTCTTTTGGACTGGTGTTTCAGGGTTCCTAGGGTATAATACTAGCAGTGGAATTGCCGGGTCAAAAGGTAGATTCATTTTTAGTTTTCATAGAAATTTCCATACTGCTTTCCATAGTGGTTGTACCAGTCTGCAATCCCACCAACAAGTGCACTAGGGTTCCCTTTTCTCCACATCCTCTCCAACACTTGTCGTTTGTTGCTTTGTTTATGATGGCCATTCTGACTGGTGTGAAGTAGTAACTCATTGTGGTTTTAATTTGCATCTCTCTGATAGCTAGCGATATTGAGCATCTTTTCATGTGCCTCTGGATCCTCTGTATGTCCTCCTTAGATAAGTGTCTGTTCAAGTCCTTTGCCCATGTTTTAATTGGTTTGCTTGTCTTCTTAGAGTGGAGTTGTGCAAGTTCTTTATATATTTTGGAGATTAAACCCTTGGCTGAGGAATCATTGGCAAATATGTTTTCCCATACAGTCGGTTCTCCTTTTATTTTAATACTGTTTTCCTTAGCCATGCAGAAGCTTTTTATTTTGATGAGATCCCATTTGTTTAATCTTTCCTTTATGTCTCTTGCTTTAGGGGACTTATAAGTAAAAATGTTGCTGCGTGAAATATCTGAGATTTTCCTGCCTATGTTCTCCTCTAGGACTTTAATGGTGTCACAGCTTATATTTAAATCTTTTATCCACCTTCAATTTATTTTTGTGTATGGTGTAAGTTGGTGTTTGAGTTTCATTTTTTTTGCAGGTAGCTATCCAGTTCTCCCAACAACACTTGTTGAACAGGCTAATTTTACTCCATTTTATGTTGCTGCCTCCTTTGTTGAATATTAATTGACTGTAGAGAATTGGGTTTATTTCTGGGCTCTCTGTTCTATTTCACTGGTCCATGTGCTTGTTTTTAGGCCAGTACTGGGCTGTTTTGATTACAGTGGCCTTGTAATACCGTTTGGTGTCAGGTATTGTGATGCCTCCTACTTTGTTCTTCTTTCTCAAAATTGCAGAACCTAATTGAGGTCATTTATGGTTCCATATAAATTTTTGAAGTGTTTGTTCTATGTCTGTGAAATATGCCATTGGTACTTTAATAGGTATTACACTGAATCTGTAAATTGCTTTGGGTAGTATGGACATTTTAATGATGTTAATTCTTCCAATCCACGAACATGGTATATGTTTCCATTTGTTTGTGTCCTCCTTAATTTCTTTCTTCAGTGTTGTGTAGTTTTCTGAGTATAGATCCTTTACTTCCTTGGTTAGGTTTATTCCTACGTATTTTATTTTTCATTTTGCTATATCAAATGGGATTTTATTCTTGATTTCTGCTTCTGCTGTTTCATTGTTGTTATACAAAAATGCCTTTGATTTCTGGATGTTGACTTTGTATCCCACTGTTTGGCCAAAATCATTTATTAGGTTGAGCAGCTTTTTGGCCAAGTATATAGGATTTCTATGTACACTATCATGTCATCTTCAAACAATGATAGTTTTATTTCCTCCTTTCCAATTTGGATGCCTTTTATTTCCTATTCTTCTCTAATTGTTTTGGCTACAACTTCCAATAATATATTGAATAGAAGTGGTGAAAGTGGAAAACCTTGTCTTGTTCCTGATCTTAGTGGAAAAGATTTTAGTTTTTGCCCTCTGAGTATGATGTTGGCTGTAGGTCTCTCATATACAGCCTTTATTATGTTGAGGAATGCTCCCTCAATTCCCACTTTGTTGAGTATTTTTATCATAAATGGGTGTTGTACCTTATCAAATGCTTTTTCCATGTGTATTGATATGATCATGTGATGTTTGTCTTTGCTTTTGTTTATGTGATGTATTACATTTACTGATTTGTGAATGTTGAACCATCTTGGCATCCCAGGGATGAATCTCACTTGGCCAAGGTGTATGATCTTTATAACGTGTTGTTGGATGCAGCTTGCCAGTATTTTGTTAACAATTTTAGTGTATATGTTCATCAGTTATATGGGCCTGAAGTTTTCTTTTTTTGTTATGTCTTTATCTGGTTTGGAAATTGGAATGACGCAGGCTTCATCAAAAAAATTGGGAGTCTTCCATCATTTTGGATTTTTTCAAAAAGTTTGTGAAGGACAGGGGTTAGCTCTGATTTAAATGCTTTGTAAAATTCTCCTGTGAAACCATCTGGTCCAAGGCTTTTGTGTGTCGGGAGTTTTGGGATTACTGCTCCAATTTCATCTGCTGTTATTGGTCTGTTCAGGTTTTCTGCTAATTCTTCATTGAGTTTTGGAAGATTATATTTTTCTAGAAACTTATCCATTTCACCTAGGTTTGCAAATTTCTTGGCATACAGTTCTTCATAATAATTTCTTACAATCCTTTGTATTTTGTGGTATCAGTTGTAATCTCTCCTCTTTCATTTCTGATTGTGTTTATTTGGGTCTTCTCTCTTTTTTTCTTGATGAGCCTGCTTAAAGGCTTCTCGATTTTGTTTATCTTTTCAAAGAACCGGCTCCTGGATTCATTGATCCTTAGAACTGTGCATTTAGTCTCTATGTCGTTTAATTTGGCTCTGATCTTGATTATTTCCTTCCTTCTACTTGCTCTGGTCTGTCTTTGTTGTTGTTCCTCGAGTTCTTATAGGCATAGGGTTAATTTGTTTGTTTGAAATGTTTGTATCATTTTTTGGTAGGCCTGTATTGCTATGAACTTCCTTCTGAGGGCTGCCTTTGCTGTGTCCCATAAGTTTTGGGTTGTTGTGAGTTCATTTTCATTTGTTTCCAGAAACTTTTTTATTTCTTCCCTAATTTCATTCTTGACCCACTCATTGTTTAATAGCATGCTATGCAAGCTCCATGATTTTGAGTGTCTTGGGTTTTTCCCCTTGGGGTTGGTTTCTAGTTTCAGTCCCTTGTTGTCAGAAAAAATGCTTGGTATGATTTCAATTTTCTTGAATTTGTTCAGGCTAGTTTTGCATCCTATCATGTGGTCTATCTTTGAGAATATTCCATGTGCATTTGAAAAGAATGTGTATTTAGTTTCTTTGGGATGAAGGGCTCTCTATATATCAGTTAAGTCCATTTAATCTAGAGTGTTGTTCAATGCCACAATATCATTGTTGATATTTTGTTTAGAAGATCTGTCCATTTTTGACAGTGGGGTGTTAAAATCCCCTACTATAATTGTGTTGCTGTCAATATCTTTCTTGAATTCCTCCAAGATTTTCTTTATGTATTTAGGTGCTCCTATGTTGGGTGCATATATATTTACAATGTTTATGTCTTCTTGGTGGATTCTTCCCTTGAGTATTATGAACTGACCTTCTGGGTTTCTCTTTATGGCTCTTCTTTTGAAATCTATTTAGTCTGATATGAGTGCTGCTACCCTGGCTTTTTACTCCTGTCCATTTGCTTGGAAAATTTGTTTTTCGCCCTTCACTTTGAGTCTGTGTAGGACTTTTGTGCTGAGGTAGGTCTCCTGTAGGCAGCATATGTGCGATCATGCTTTCTGATCCATTCAGCTACTTTACGCCTTTTGATTGGAGCATGTAATCCATTCACGTTTAAGGTTATTATTGATAAGTACTGATTCATTTCCATTTTTCTACCTATGTTCCTCTCTCTCTCTCTCTCTCTTCCTTCCTTTCCTTAAGCAGTCCCTTTAGCATCTCTTGCCGAACTGGTTTGGTAGAGGTGTATTCTTTGAGACTTCTTTTGTCTGGGAAGCTCCTTATTTGGCCTTCTATCTTGATTGAAAGCCTTGCTGGGTAAAGTAGTCTTGGTTTCAGGCCTTTGGTTCTCATTACTTGGAATATTTCTTGCCATTCCCTTATAGCTTATAGCGTTTCCTTTGAGAATTCAGTTGCTAACCTTATCGGAGCTCCCTTGTATGTTACTTCCTTTTTCTCTCTTACTGCCTTTAAGATTCTCTCTTTGTCTTGGAATTTTGTCATTTTAATTATGATGTGTCTTGAAGTGGGCTTCTTTGGGTTCCTCTTGATTCAGACTCTCTGTGATTCCTGGATTTGTGTGACTTTTTCTCTCATCTAATTAGCGAAGTTTTCCAACATTACTTTTTCAAATAGGTTTTCTATCCCTTGCTCTTCTTCTTCTCCTTCTGGTATCTCTATTGCACATACATTATCACATTTCATATTGCCTGGCATTTCTCTTAACCCCTCTTCATTCTTTCTGAGCCTCTTTTCCTTTTCTTGCTCTTCCTGGATGTTTTTTTCTACTTGGTCCTCCAACTTGCTAGTCTGATCTTCTGCTTCGTCAGTTCTGCTCTTCATTTTTTCCACTCTGTTCTTCAGTTCAGAAATTGTATTTTTCATTTCTTCTTGGCCCTTGTTGATAGTTTCTATTTCCTTTTTCATGTTGATATATTTTGCAGTGAGTTCATCATAGCTTCCCTGAAGTTTCTGGTAGCTCATTGAGAGCTCTTGGATCTTCCTAACAATCATTGCCTTGAACTCAAAATCTAATAGTTGAGTTGCCTCTATTTCATTTAGTATTCTTTCTGAGGCTTCCTCCTTTTCTTTCATTTGGGGATTGTTTCTTTGTCTTCCCTTTGTTTGTGAGGCTCTTCTTGTTAGGCTCAGCTTCTTAAATTGATTTGTTCTGGTTCCCTGGGTTTATGGTGTGAACTTCTGTGGCAGAACACCTGTGAGTTTCAGTGGTGCTGTCTCCTTCGGGTATCTCGGTGTTCACAGCTTCCACTCTCTCAGCTGTTGAAATGCCCCCTCTTTGGGACCAAGTCTGGTTTTTTCACTGTTCCAGAGTTGTGTTTTTTTTTTGTTTTGTTTTGTTTTGTTTTTATCTCACTCATGGGTATTTAAAAAGAGAAAAGAGGAAGAAAAGAAATGAAAATAAGAAAAAATGAAAAGAGAAGAAAAGCAGAAAGAAAAAGAAAAGAAAAAAGAGGAAGGAAGAAGAGATAAGATTGGGAAGAAAGGAAGAAGGAATAAAACAAGAAAGAAGTAACAAGAAGCAAAAGGATTTTAGAAGTAAAAAAATAAAAATAATGAAAAAATAAAACAAACAAACAAACAAACAAACAAAAACCCACCAATTTTTGCTGTTATCAATCTTGCCAAGCCAGTTTTTCTGGTCTTGCTGGCTGCAATGGCTGAGGAGTGATGGTATCGCTTTTCTCTCTGGTCAGCACTCAGTTATCTTTGGGCTACTGTCCTCAGAGCTAGCTCAGGGCCTTTCCCCATAGGGCCTCAGGCATATCTTTTTAGGCAGCATGCGCCTACTGCATTCATGCGCAGGCTCTTGTGATCTCCCAGCCTTCCATGCACGGGCACCGACTGTCATGTGGGCAGGAATTAACTGCTAGGCAGGTCGCGTGCAGGTGCCGAAGATCTCCTAGTCATCCACGCAGGTATGCCAACTGTCACACGTGGGCACCAATTGGTTGCCACACAGGTCCCCGATGGCTCGAGAGTGCCAAGCAATCACAGTGCAGGTCTCTGGTGTCACTCGGGCACAGAGCGACTGTGGCGCAGGTCCCCTGGTAGCACGCTGGCACCAATGGATCCCCTCCAACTGTCCCCAATGGCACGCGGGCGCCAACAGTTGAGCCCCGACGCAATCCTCCCATGGCTATGAGACCTTAAATCCTCTCTGTGAGATTTCAAGCAGCCAGGTTTATCCCGGTGTGCTGAAACCTTGTTTGGCTGGGCAGCCAGCGGTTGACTCGGCTCCCTCCCTAGAGTCTTATGGTGAGTGCTGGCCTAGGACCTCAGCCCCCGCCCTGGTCTCCACGCTGCTGGAGTAATCTCCTAACCATCTGGTTTTTCAATGTCCACTGCAATTTTCAATCTCCTGTTTTCAAATAGGCTGTGTTTCTGATGTCTGCTTACTCTGTTTTGCCATAAATCGACCAGGTTTTTCTCCTGTGTGTAGGGGAAAGTGGAATGTGTTTCCTCCTACCATGCCACCATCTTCGTTCTCCCTTGTCAAGCACTTTTTAACGTGGTTGTACAAAATTACACACCACAGCTATGTTTCTGTTGACAATTACTGATGCTCCAAATCTTTGCCAATATTTGGTCTTAGTCATTTTATTTCAGATGTTATGCCATTGTGGTCTTAATTTGTATTTCTATGATAACTATGGAGGTTGTATGCCCTTCTATAAGTTTCTTAGCCATTTGGATAGATTCCTGTGAAATGTCATTAAATCTCTGCTTTTTTTTCTCCATTCTGTTGACTGCCTTTTTAAAAAACTTTATTTGCATGCATTCTTCATATCTTTTGGATAACAGTTCTTTGTCAGAAAGTTTTACTGCATATATAATCTTCAAAATGGAATAAATATTGTTGTTTTTCCTAGATATTTGATTTGCAATGTTTTAAACGGCACTATTTTTTAGGTTTAATTTTCAATTTGTTGATAATTAGTAAATTGAAATAAAATTGATTACTTTTTTCATGTCCTTTATCATTTGATTCCTGTTTTATGAGAATAACATGGAACTACAGTATATTGTTTATAGAAGTTGTGAGATCAGAAGAAAAGGTTTTAAATTTCTAATTGAAATTTTTTAATATGTCAATGAATTTTCCTTCTATTCATTGGTAATTAAGATATTTTATAAAAATAGATGTTTATCATATGTTCTTTTTATATTTTGTTACCACAGAAAATGTTATGATTAATATTTTTAAAATAAAAATTAATGTGTTTCTGAAAGAAACACAGTGTTCTGTAATATGCTTTTAAAAATCATGCTGCATTTGATTTGGTAATATTTTCTTTAGAAAATTTAACTTATGTTTATGAGAAATTGCCTACAACCTTTTTGTATTGTTCTTGTCACACATTAGTATTAGAATACTTCTGGCCTTACAAAATACTCAGTAGATTGAATGGTGATCCTCGAAAGATATGTATGGACATATCTTGTCCATACTGGACAAGTGTCCAAGACACTTGTCTTGTTGGACATGTCTTAATCCCTGGACAATGTGAATGTGACCTTGTTTGGAAAAATAAAGGTCATTGCCAATGTAATTTAGTGAAGGATCTTGTCATGAAATCATCCAGAATTTAATGTGTGGCCTCTAAATTAAGTGACACTTGTCCTTACAAGAGAAAGGCACAGAAACAGCAGAGAAAGCTATGTGGAAACTGAGACAGAGATTGAATTTAACACTGCTACAAATTAGGGAACACCTGGAGCTAAAAATTGGAAAAATCGAGGTGGGGTCCTTCCTTAAAGCCCTCAGAAGGAAGGGGGCCCTACTGATATCTTGATCATGGACTTACAGCTTTCACAACTTAGAGAGAATAGATCTGAGTTGCTATAAGCTACCAAACTCATGTCACTGCTTACAGCAGCATTAGGAAAATAAACCAGGAAGTATTCCTTCTTTTCCTATATCTGGAGTTAGTATAAGATTGGTGAATATCTATCACTTAAACCTTTAAAAGAATTCATTTTTAAAGGCAAATGGGCTTGAGTATTAATTTATGAAAACTATTTTTATTAAAATTATATTTTCTTAAAAGATATATGCTACTATAAATTTTGTGTATAATTTTGGATGACTTTAGATCAAGTTGTGTTTTTACCAGGAGAATTTCAGCTAAATTTTTAAATTTATTGTACAAATTTTGTTTATAATGTTCTCTGTTATATTTTGTTGAATAAACTTTTCATTTTGAGATAATTGAAGATTCACATGCAGTTGTAATAAAAATAAATATACCCTTCATTCAGTTTACCGGAATGGTAAAATCCAGCAAAACTATAATAAATGTAAGCATTTAACACTATATATTTTTCTCTCAGCACTTATCTAGCTGGGTCCCATGCATTCATATATGCTATTTTCATTTTCATTCAGTTTAATATATTTTAATTATTTGAGGCTCCTTATGTTCCCTCATAAAATAGAAACAAATGGGGATCAAGCTTGAAGGTGCTCTGAGCAGACAAACCAGTTTAGTCATACAAAGTTTACTTTAGCTTATTTTGCAAGACTAACTTGACCTGAGTCAATTCTTGTTTATGCCTTTGGAAATCATAAGTAAAACTTTAAATGTTTCCCAAAATTGGTATGAAGTAACCACTAACCAATTCCTTAACATTTAAGAAAATTATTTCTGATATTTCATTGTTGATGCACAAAAATGCCATCAATTTCTGAGTATTGACCTTCTATCCTGCTATTTTGCCAAATTCACTCATTACATCAAGTAGTTTTTTGGTGGAGACTGTAGGGTTTTCTATGTGCACTGTCATGTAGTCTGTGAATAATGACAGTTTTATTTCCACCTTTCCAATTTGGATGCCTTTTGTTTCTTTTTCTTGTCTGATCACTGTGGCTAGAACTTCCACTATTATGCCGAATAAGAGTGGTGAGAGTGGACACCCCTATCTTGTCCCTGATCTTAAGGGGAAAGATTTTAGTTTTTGCCCATTGAGTTTAATGTTGGATGTAGGCTTCTCATATGTGGACTTATTATGTTGATGTGTGCTCTCTCCATTCCCACTTTGCTGAGTGCCTTATCTTAATTGTGTGCTGGATTTTAGCAAATGCTTTTTCAGCATCTATTGATATCACTGTGATTTTTTTGTCCTTTATTTTGTTTATCTGGTGTATCAAGTTTATTATTTGTAAATATCAGAGAGAGAAACAAGGAAAAAATCCCATTTACTATAGCAATAATAAAAATAAAGTACCTCAGAATAAATTTAACCAAGGAGGTAAAAGACATGTAGTGGGAAAACTGTAGAACACTGAAGAAAAGAATTAAGGAAGACAGAAATAAATGGAAGGATATACCATGTTCATGTATTGAAAGAATTGCATCAATAAAATGTTCATAGTACCTAAAGCAAGCTATAGATTCAATTTTAATCACCATTAAAATACCAATGGAATATTTCACAGATCTAAAACAAATATTTCAAAAATTTATATGGAACCAAAAAAACACCCAGAAAAGCCTCACCAATCTTAAGAAAGAAGAATAAAGTAAGAGAAATCACAATAACTGATATCAAGCTATACTACAAGGCCACTATAATCAGAACAGTCTGGTACAGACATAGACATAGGTACAGACATAGACATAGATCAGTAGAATGAAATAGAGAATCCAGAAATAAACCTAAGTCTCTATGGTAAACTAATATTTGACAAAGGGGGCATGAACACACAATTTAGTAAAGATAGCCTCTTCAATAAATGGTATTGGGAGAACTACACTGGAACATGCAAAAAAATGAAACTGAACACCAAACGCCACCATACACCAGAATAAACTCAAAATGGATAAAAGACTTAAATATAAGTTATGACACCATAAAAGCCCTAGAAGAAAACATAGCAGGAAAGTTTCAGATATCCCATGTTGCATTTTTGTCCATATATCTCCTAGGGTAAGAGCTGTAAATAAAAAAAATAAATAAGTGGGATTTCAAGCTGAAAAGCTTCTGCACAGCTAAATAAATTATCATTGATATGAAAAGGGAACCAACTGTATGGGAGAACATATTTGCCAATGATACATCAGACAAGGGTTTGATCTCCAAAATATATAAAGAATTCATATGACTCAACCCCAGTAAGAAAAACAATCCAATTAAAAATGGGCAAAGGACCTGAATAGACACTTCTCCAAGGAGGACATACAGATGGCTCATAGACATATGAAAAGATGCTCAACATCAGTAACCATCAGAGAGATGCAAATTAAAGCCTTAATGAGATACTACTTCATGCCTGTTAGAATGGCCATTGTTAATAAATCAAAAAACAACATGCTGGTGAGGTTCTGGAGAAAAGGGAACTCTGTTATACTGTTGGTGGTAATACAGACTGGTGCAGCCACTGTGGCAAACAGCATGGAATTTACTTAAAAAAGTAAAAATGGAACTGCCTTTTGACCCAGTATTTCTGCTGCTGGGAATATACCTGAAGAATTCCAAATTACCAATTCAAAATAACCTACTATATGCACGCCTATGTTCATGGCAGCACTATTTACAATAGCCAACTGCTAGAAACAGCCTAAGTGCCCATCAAATGAGTGGATCAAAAAAACATGGTATGTTTACACAATGGAATACTACACAGCAGAAAGAAAGAAGGAACTCCTACCTTTTGTGACAGAATGGATAGAACCAGAGAATATTATGCTAAGTGCAATAAACCAGTCAGTGAAAAACAAATACCATATGATTTCACCCATGAGAGGAATCTAATAAAAAAATAAAATAATGAATAAAGTAGAAACACAAGCATGGAAACATGGAACAATTAAAGTTACCAGAATGGAGAGTGGAAGGGGATAATTGTGGCAAAAAAAAGGGACTAGACAAAGAACATGTATGAATGGCCCATGTACTTGGACAACTGCGTGAGAAATGATGGTCAGAACATGGGGTTGGATGGGAGGAGGAGAACAAATGGGGAAAAATTGGGACAACTGTAACAGAATAACAATAAAAAATGATTAAAAATAAAAAACCTATTAAAACCAATTGCTGTGAAGAATAAATAATCTCTGCCTCTTCACTGTGTAAGCTGTGTTATTTCTGTTATTAATTTCTAGTTTGATTCCATATGATTGAAAACACATTCTATCTGATTTAGATTCTTTTATATATATTGTTTTATATGGATCAATATATAGCTTATTTTGGCAAATATTCCATCAATATGTGTAAGATATGTCTATTCTGCTGTTGTTAGGTAGAGGTTCATCACTCAAGGACATGGTTATTGATTTTAGAGAGAGTGGAAGGGAGAGAGAGAGAGGGAGAGAAACATTGATGTGGGAGAGAAACATTGATTGGTTGTCTCTCACACACTCCTTGACCAGGGACCGAACACGCAACATAGACATATGCCCTGATTGAGAATCAAAACCACCAGCTTTCGGTCTATGGAACAAGGGACCAACCAACTGAGCCACACTGGCCAGTGCAATTATATCCTTTTGACTGATATTTTGTTGAATTCCTTATCTTTGCTGATTTTCTGTCCAGTTTTTCTATTAATTTTTAAGAGATGGGACTTGCAGTCTTTAACTATGTGTAAAATTGTACATTTATCCCTCCAGTTCTATCAATTTTTCCTTCATATATTTTGTCACTCTGTTTTTGTTGTATACACACTTAGGATTACATTACATAATGTCCCTCTTTGCCCCTGGCAATACATTTTGCTCTTAAATAATCTTTATCTGATGTTAATATAACCAATCCTGTTTTCTTTTGATTAATTACATTATCATATCATTTTATTTTCAACCTGATTATATCAGGATATTTGAAATTAGTGTTTTGTAAACAGCATATAGGTGGGTCATGATTTTTGATCCATTCTACCAACCTTTGCCTTTTAATTGGCATATTTAGACCATTTATAAATTATGTAATTATTGTTATGTTAAGGCTTACGTCGGTCTTTCTGTTTTCTGTGTATTCTATTTGTTTTTCTGTTTTATTTTCCCTGACTTTTTGTGGTTTATTTGAATACAGTTAAATTTCCACTTTCATTTACCTAGAGTGCATTTTTATTATATCTTTTCGTATACCTTGTTAAATATTTACCAAGGGTTCATGGATATGGACAATGGTGTGAGGACAGACTATGGAAGTGTGGGGCAGGCTGGGTGGAATGGGGAGAATAGAGAAAAATTGGGACAACTGTAATAGCATAAACAATAAAACACTAAAAAATAGTTACCAAGGGTTTTACATTATGTATACATACCTTATTACAGGCTACTGGTGTTATTTTACCAGCCTGAATGAAATTTTGAAGTGTTATCTTCTTTTAGGCTATTTACCCTAACCATTTACAATTGTCAAATACAGGGTGGGGTTTACAGTTATTTGTAAGAAATTAATACAATAATTAATAAATAATAATATAAGAATAAATTCTGTGTTTTGTGTACTCACAACTGTAAGCCTACTTTTCCCACCCTGTATATTCTCTACATACATTTAGGATTACATGAAATGATGTTATAATGTTTACTTCAACAATCAAAATGTAATTAAAAAATCTGAGAGGAAAAAGTTTATTGCATGTACCATATTTTTGCTTACCATATACTTTTTTCCTTACTCATCTTCCAAAATATCTTCTTTCATCATTTCCTTTGTATTCTGAGAACTTCCTTAGCCTTGTTTTAGGCAAGGTAGGCTGGCAACAAATCATAGTTGTCTTTCATGTGAACATGTCTAGGTTTTCCCTTTTACTGAAGGATATTTCCTGGATATAGGATTCTATGCTAACACTTCTCCTTCAGTAAAATGTGCTCCTTCCTTCTGGTCTCTATGGTTTCTGATGAGAAATCCACTATCATTCAAATTGTTTTACCAATATAGGTAAGGCATAATTTGTCTCTTGTTGCCTTCAAGATTCTTCTTAACATCTCTGACTCTGATTCACCTGTCTCTCTCTATTATCAGAAATCTTATGATTACATTAGCCCACTAAGGTAATTCAGAATAATATCCATCTCAAAATCCTTAATTTCTTTACATCCAAAAGATGATTTTTGGCATGTAAGAGAGTGTATTCACAGGTTCCAGAGGTAGGACATGGACATCTTTGATGGGGGGAACCATTGTTCTGTTTCCCACATTCCCCAACTCATTTTAGAGGCAAGCAATTCCATGATCCTAAAACTAGAAAAAAATGCACCACAAAAATATCTCTCATGAACAAGTGAAAATATTTTATAAAATATTAGCTATTTGTATCCTCAGCATATTAATAGTGTAATAAAAAAAACCCCAAGTGTTTTTCCCCAGGTCAAGAATGACAGGATTCATTTAGCATTCAGTAATCAATATAATACAAAATAAAAAATATTAAAGGAGCAAAACCATATGAGTATCTCAATAGATTCACCAAAATAAGTTCTTCTAGCCAGGAGATAAATTTTAACATTCACAATTAAAGAAGCTGCTATTACTAAAAACAAAACAAATTACAACAGCAAAACATTAGTTAGTGAAAACAATTTCAATTGAAATATAAAAGTAAGGCTGGAAAACTTCAGGATTTTAGGACAAAACAGAATGTAATTTAATGAGTCTTGATAATGTAAACATATAGATATAATTTTAAAATGTACAAGAGACTTAAAGAAAATGTGAAGGCATAGTTACAATCTTTCATAGTGAATATTCCATATAAACAATCTAAATATGACATTTTAAGGAGCAAACAGTTTAAGTATATTATTAAAATGAATGTAATTTTAAGCTAGGAGAATGGAATATGTGATTAGAGCAATATAACCAAGGAAGATGAACATTTCAGGAGAGAATATTGAAAGATTAAGAGCACGGATTTTGTATTATTTTTATTGAATTTGGGAGTGAATTGACTAGAGTTAACAATAAAGAAATAGAAGTTAAAAAGATATATATCTGTATATACATATGTTTATACATATACAAACACATATATAACTTTTATATATATGTTACAGGTATAAATTTTTAAAAAGAGGTAATATAAATATTTTAAATATTAAGAAGAAAGACATATACATACAAAAATAAAAAAAAACCCACAAAACACCCTGTCCAGGTGGCTTATTTGATTAGAGTGTTGTCCCATGCATCAAAGATTCTGGGTTCGATCCCCAGTTGGGGCATGTGTGGGAGGCAACTGATCAATATTTCTCTTACTCTCACATCAATCTCTCTCTCTTTCTCTCTCGCTCGCTCAAAAAAAATCAATTAAAAAACATATTCTCAGGTGAGGATTAAAAAAGAAAGAAAAAGTCAATGGCTAGCATCAATAAATTAACAAACAAGTGCTGGAAAGGATGTGAAGAAAAGGGAATCTTCATGCACTGTTGGTGGGAATGCAGATTGGTGCAGCCACTGTGGAAAGCAGTATGGAGTTAACTCAAAAAATTAAAAATGAAACTGCCTCATGACCCAGAGATTTTTATCCTAAGAAACCCAAAACATACTAATTCAAAATAATATATGCACCACTATGTTCATAGCAGTATTTTTTACAAGAAGCAGCCCTAGTGCTCATCAGTAGATGAGTGAATAAAAAAGTACTACTGGGCCATAAAAAAAAAAAAAGGAAATTTTACTTCTTGTGATAGCATGGGTGGACCTGGAGAGCATTATGTTAAGTGAAATAAGGCACAGAAAGACAAGTACAATATGATTTCACTTAAGTTTATAATCTAATGAATAAGATGAACTAACAAAAAAGAGGAACAGACTCATAGACAGGGAACAGACTGACAGCCGTCAAGGGAAAGAGGGGAGGGACATTTTGGGCTGGGTGAAAAGGTAAAGGGATTAAGCTCAAAAAAGAAGAAGAAAAGTAAAACCTACTAAACACAGACAACAGTATAGTGATTATAAGAGGAAAAGTGGGGTGGGGAGATATAGAAGAGGGTTTCAAGGGGATAAATAGTGATGGAAGACAACCTGGGGTGGTATACACATAATACAATATATAGGTATTATATAATTATATACTTAGAACCTACATAATTTTATTAACCAATGTGACACCAATAAATAAAATAAAAAGAACAAAGAAACTCAAATGACACAACAAAGTATAAATGGAAAAGTGGAAATTATGGACTTAAAAATGAAATACAATGAACATGCTAAAAATAAAGATCAAACATATTTTTGTCATTAAAAGTGAAATACATGCAAATAGTTAAAATATACAAAAACAGGAAACAAAAGATATAAAAGTTTAAGAGAAAAAAATGAAGGAAGAGCAGATCCTTGCAAATGAAAAACAAGAAATAGTCATACTATTAAAATCAAGGTAAAAAAACTATTACAACCATTTCATATTTTTAAAATGATGCAGTTCTTGTCCCTGGTCTGTAGTTCAGTTGGTTAGAGTGTTGTACCAATAAGCCAAGGTTGCAGGTTTGATCCCTGGTCAGGGAACATACAAGACTCAGCCAATGAATGCATAAATAAGTGAAATAAATCAATGTTTCTCACTTGCTGTTTCTGTCTCACTCTGTCTCTGTCTCTGTCTCTCTCTCTCAAAATTCAATAAAATTATGTTGCAGTCCTTTATGAATGTGTACAATAGATACTTATTGATTGTTATGGACTTTTATTCTTTACTTTCAACACCTGAGAGATAAATTAGATAGAGGAACTAAAACAATAGAGGTCTGAAATTATATAATAAAAAAGATAGCTTTGACATGTATGCATATATGTGTGACTTCACACACATAACTAGCATGTTCTGAAAAAGATAATAAATATTTTTTCAAATGCATATAGAGCTTGTTTAAAAATTGGCTTAAATAAAAATAAAATAAATTACAGTTCACAGAAATAATACAACCCAAAATATATGAAAATAATGCAGTGAAAGTTAGAAACAAATTTCAATGTTGGAAACATTTCTAAGAAAAAAAATGAAAACTTAGTTTGCAAAATCTTTTTAAAGAGATGATAGTAAAAATATTATGGAAAAGACATTATGCAAGCTTTTTTCAGCAGCTTTGTTGCACAACCCATCTTGGGATCTCAGCAACTTAAAACAGCATAGTTTGCTTTATAATTCTTATCTTATGTAGGCTCAAGGTCAGCTGTGGCTGTGCCCTAAGCTACAGATTTGCTCCAGGGTGTTTCTGTTCAAGCTGTAACAAAGCATTCATGTAGACAAGAGCAAAATTTTAGGACGAGATGTACTGTAGTCTTCCCACAGTTGGCATAGAAATTGCAAGTCATATGACATTGAACACAGCTTTATAAAGCTTTTTTGCAGGGACTAGTAGTGAATATTTGTGAACAATACTGCAATCTCCACAATAGTTAAAGCAATGTACAAAGGTAAATATATATTAATAGATAAAAGAAAATATAGCAATACATGTAGAAAACTCATATGATAAAATCTAATAAGCATTCATTATTAAATTCCTAGCAAATGTGGAATAAAGGAGAATTTTCATAATGTGTTAAGTGGAATGTAAAAAAATGATAAAACAAACAAGTTTTATAGGATAAATTTTTTTGAGTCAGGAAGAGACAAAAATGCTACTATACCTCCTTGTGTTGTTACATTAGAGAATTCCAGCCACTAAGGAAGTATAAGAATTAAAAAGAAAAGAGAGAAATGTCATCCACATATAAAATATAAAATATATCTGTACACTGAGGTATCATAAGACTTTAGCAGAAATGGTAGATGAAATATCAATATACAAAACCAATTAAGAAACATATTAAACATTCTATTTATAATAGCATAATCCGCAATGGGTCTAAGAACACCTAATAAAAATATATGTTAGAATTTAATGGAAAAATGTTGTAAGTATGAGGGCTAATGTTAAGCATAGCCAAAACAGTTATGAAAAAGAATAAAATAGAATGTTTTGTCCTATAGTTTATACATAGTTTTTTACAAAGATATAGTAATAAATACAGTGTTTTATTAGCTTAAGAGTACTCAAATAGTAAAAGTGTTGGGAAGCTATAAAAGGACTCATGCATATTGGAAATTGACATATGGTAGCATTTTTACTGTCAATCAGTGGGAAAAGGGACCTTTGGGACCAATGCTGGGACCATTGGTTTTCTAAGTGGAAAATTATCTTAAAAATTAGATTCATATTTTATGTAAAATATGAAAATATATTCCAGATAGATAATTAACCTAAATGTAAAAGATAAATGTCAATATTTAAGGAAGAAAGGAGTTTGATATTAGAATATTTTGTCATTAAATGTTTCATATGCATGCATATCTGTTCTCTTCTAATAAACTTAAACTCATTCTGTATTTCTGACTTGAACAAGTACTTTCATATACTTGCTACCCATTGAATACTGAACAAATGTCCTTATTTTTAACTAGAGTTTCTGTTTTGCAGTTAAAACAACAAGTTTCTAGTTGGCTTTATTTTATATACAGATATGTTCATTTAAGTTCTGTCTACTATGTTTAAAAACTTCTTATACAATTTAATCAAGGGTTTATTCTCATTTATCTTTTTTGAAAATCCTAAACACTAAGTAGCCTTAGTTTAAAGTGTTTTTCAGGTTCTCATACTATACTTTACTTTCTTCTGAGGTGAATTACTCATCTGCTTATTAATTTTGTTTATCTCTCTTAGAGTAATATCTTTACTTGTATATTTGAAATTTAATTGGAGGCCTCTCTATTTTCTCCCTCATTACCTCTCCAGCCTCAGGAGTTTGTAATTTAATAAAAAAACAACTGATAATGCAGGGCCTCCAATTCAAAACCAGATTTTAAAAAATTAAAATACCACTGGATTGTCCAATTTGTGAACTAGAACACCACCACGAAAATTACATCTACTCTTTGTTTATTTGTTATTCCATTTCTATCTCCTTGCTCAGATGCAGCAATTCTACTCAGGTGTGTATACTTTGTTTCTCTATGTTCTTCATACAAATAGATATGCCTAAACAATAAATAATTTAGATTTTCTTGTTTGTAAACTATATATAAAAGATGTTATGCAATATGTTTTCTACAGCTTTCCTTTTTCACAATATTATATTACTAGGCTTTACACATTTTATTGTATGCGGCTGTGATTCTCCTGGATATCTTTGGTATTTCATTGTGAGAACATGCCTTTATACATATTGTGTCATTCTTTCTCATTTCTTTGGACATTTGTGCTTCCAGAATTCTTGTTATCAGCACATAAATGCCACATATGACTTTTTTTATCATGTGTTTATACCCGAGAGTGGAACGACTGAGCATTTGATACCTGAAAATTCAGCATTATAAGAAGGTTCTAGACAAGTTTCCAAAGCAATTGCACCAATTTGAATACCTATCAATAATGTGTGATGTGGACTCCATCCAGCGGGGTCTGTATGTTGTGGATGCAATGAACAAATTCACAGGGATTACAGAAGTCTTGTGGAGAAAAAGGGACCTCTCCAGGGGAGAGTACCTCAACCCTTACCTTTATAAGCTTTTATTGGCTTTCTAATAGCATACATCAAGGAAGGTTCTCATTCATTATGCTCAGGTTTGCTTTAGGTAATTACTTTTTACACATAACAAAAGAAAGGATGCTATTACTTCCTACAGATTAACAAGGAAAAAATGTTGCTAATGCAAGGGAATGATGAGAGTAATTGGTCTGGTTACACTCTGTCCTTGGGAGAATTAGCACAGACTTCAGGAAGTTACTTTAAAGATATGCAGTAAGCATTTGCTGCTTCAACTCAAGGTGAGGGAGTTTTATTTTTTTTAAGATTTTATTTATTTTATCTTTAGAGGGAAAGGGAAGGAGAGAGGGAGAGAAATATCAATGTATGGTTGCCTCTTGTGTGTCCCCTGCTGGGAACTGGCCTGCAACCCAGGCAAGTGCCCTGACTGGGAATTGAACTGCAATCCTTCGGTTCATAGGCCTGTGCTCAATCCACTGAGCTACACCAGCCAGAGCAGGGTGAGGGAGTTTTAGCAAGAGCAAACCTCAGAGCAGCCTAGGTATAAAGCAGGCCTGATTTCCCACAGGAAAGCTGATCCATGGGTTTGGTGTCCTGCGTATGGGCTTTCCAATAGGGCTGGGCTACATTTGCCATTGCCAGGCAGATTGGTTCCATATAAATGTGTAAGGGGATCCTGATCCACGGCTCCTCTAATAATTGTCTCTGTCAGGCTCCATTTTAAAATTGGTTTTTGAAAACTGAATTTTATTGGGATCTTGATTGGCATTTTTATGATTCTACTGAGGATGGACAGCATTTAAAAAGTATCTAGTCAAATGTTTTTTGTCTTCTTAGAAATCACAGCTTATTTATTTTGCTTATTTTTCCATTAGATTTTTTATTGATTTTAAGACTTCTCTATATTCAAAACTAATTTTTATAAGTTACAGATTTTGAAAAAACCTTTTGAGAGCTTATAATCTATCTTTCTACCTTTTTAAAAGTAAAATGACAAGTAAAATTGCTTAACATTATTATATTCAAATTCATCCATCTATTATTTTATGATCCTGGAGATAAAAGCAAGCTATCAAATGGCAAGTATGTATAAAACTTATTAAAGTATATAAAACAATAAGCTCTGTCTTTGTCACAGATTCTGTCTTTAGGCAATGACCAAAGGACAGAAAAAGACCAATAATGAAAGAGGAAATGTAAGAATTTGCAAAACTATTTATTCTCACCAGCAATAAATAAGAAAATATGAGAATTAATATTCTGTGAATATTTCTTTTCATTTATCATAATAATCAAAATTCAAAAAATAATAGTATTTACAGTGGATGAGGATTAATTGAACATATAATATAATGGTTTGAGGCTGAAAATGTATTTCATGAATCTTTAGCATTAAGTCATATGGGAGCATGTTAGAATTTCAGAATTTCAGGCCACACCCAAGTTCTGACTGTCAGGATCTTTATTTTAACAATATCCACAGGTGACTCATATGCTTATTAAAATTCAAAAAGTGCCCTGGCTGGCATAGTTCAGTCAATTGAGTGTGGACTGTGGTCCAAAGGGTCGCAAGTTCGATTCCTAGTCAGGGCACATGTCTGGGTTGTGGGCGAAGTCCCCAGTGGGGGCTGCATAAGAGGTAATCGCACATTGGCATTTCTCTCTCTCTTTCTCCCTCCCTTCCCCTCTTTAAAAAATTAAATAAATCTTAAAAAATCTAACAACGCTTTAAAAAAAATTCAAAAAGCACTTGTCAAATACCCTCCTTTTAAAACCGCAGTGTATTACAATGGTTTTGGAAAATAATTTAGCAATATTTTCAAGGTTAAGTACTTACATAAATCTGTGGCAATGCTATATATTAGCAAAAAGAAAGGAAAAGAAAAATCCCTCATGCATGGAAACTGTTAAAAATCAAATTTATCCATGTGATATACATTTATTTATCCAGTTGATACAATTGTTAACAGGTTATGGATAATGCTTATATGACTAGCTATAAAATCACACATATAGTGTAACTTCAAAATTTACTTAAAATACAGAAAAAATATCAATAGAAAATATCTTAAAAGGGAAATGTTATTAGCAATTTTACCATTAAATTTTATGTGCATATTTCATAGATTATTTAAATAAATTTAATGAATGTGAGAGGATTTAAATTAAAAACTACTAAGAGCCCAGCAAAAACATGGAATTAAATGGATTGTATGTGGGGTTAGTGGTTGATCTCTGACTCTGGCTGGGAGTCTCACTGTACTTCTCCAGTTTCTCACACATCCTGATGTTTTAGTTCACTACTTACTTAATAGTTGCTTGACACTTCACCTGTTATGGAAAATAATGACTCTGGCACGATTCGGGTTAACAGAGTGAAGAAGCTTTATTACACGCGCAGACCCAGAGGAGGCAGTCTCCAAATTCTGGGCCCCAAACCTTGGCTGGGCAGGGCTTTTATTGCTCTCTGGATGCCATATCCCATGTGGCAAAAGCAAGAGGTACAGAAGCTGATGCAAAAATAATTCTAGGGTTCAGGTGTCCTTATCAGAAGCTGGGTGTACAGAAGCCAAAGCAGAAATTATGACTACCTAACTGGAACCAGACGGTTTGGTGGTTTCTAAGTAATCTAAACAAAACTCTTTCCCAGTTCCAGGTTCCTCTTCTGGGTCAACTTGTCCTAGTTGACTTTTCTTCTACACACCCATATGCTTTGCTTACTGGCCTTTGGCTTACATTTGTCTTCTTTGTATGACACTTTTCACTGCTTTCCTGGCAACAGGCCTTACCTACATTGGCCCCCAGGTGCCAAAATGGATCCCATGACCTCCAGCTGGCTCTGTTGATGAGGGAAAGAGGGATGCCCCAGGCATCATCCTCTTTCCGGATTTGATGTTTAAATGCTGTGCCTGAAAGAGATTGGTTTCTAAACCCTGAAGAATAAAACTTTAATAATATTATATTATCACGTTTGAGAAAATATCTGAAATCAGAAAACTGGGTGATTTTATCTACATCTGCTGGAATTAGTCTATCTACATCTATCTACATCTATCTGGTATAGATGTTCTATCTACATCTGCTGGAATTAGTCTAATTTTTAAAAAGGCCAGCTTTTAATATGTATCCTTACATTCTACTCCATGCAGGCCACAATTCATACCTCATTACCCATGGGAGATCTCATTCCCCTCTGGTTTTAATTAGGCTGGAAGCTTTTGTGCCATGATTTATGAGGTTTTCAAGAAAATCTGAGTCCTCTTGAACTGTGAGGTTGGGCAGCAAATATTGGCTACATACATAAAGAAAATAAACCAGAGCAATTCCATATGCCTTTCTGTCTTAGAGAGCTTTTCCCCCTTAAATAATTGACAAGAACTTTCACACTAGACAGGCTTTTTCAGCCTTTTGCAGATCTAATAAAGATGAATGAAGAGTATACAGACACAGTAAAGCAGAGAAACAGGCAGATAAGAAAACAAGCAGTTCAACAGCTCATATAACATTTTTTTTCTGTAGAGAAAGGAGAAATGGTCATAAAAATGGAGGATATAAAACAACAGATGTGCTAACTTTTTAACATCATTTCTGTGGAATGATGATAAATGAGGGCTTTACATTTGCAGAGAAATGGCTAATACTTGCCAATGATATTTTATGGTCAGGATGTGCAAAGTTTACTCCAGGGTTATTAAGCCTTGTATTGAAGGCTGTTGACCACATATCTTCAGGGTTGCCATAATGAAGAGAATTAATTTTGCCCTTTCACAATGCAAGCTGTTATATCAAGTAACTTATAAGTTTGTATTGGCATATTTCCTTAACACTAATAACAATATTCAGATAAAATATAGGAAGAAAAGCATACAATAATAGAAAAAAAATCAACTGGGCCAGGAAAAATTTTTGTATAGAAAACCATTCTTCTCTCCCTCTCTCAAAAAATATCTGTCACACACAAACAAACAGCTGGGATATTTAAATTGTCAATTATTAAAAAACAATTAATAACTTAAATAGTACATTAATGTGATATTTTTTAATTTTATTAAATATATTTTACTTATTATGCTATTACAGTTGTCTCATATTTCCCATTTGCCACCCCATCCAGTATCCTCATTCCCTCCATCAATGAGTCATACATATGAGTTCTTTGGCTTCTTCATTTCCTATACTATTCTTAACATTACCCTGTCTATTTTGTACCTACCAATTATGCTTCTCATTCCCTGTAGCTTTCCCCCATTCTCCCTCTTCCCTCTCCCCAATGATAACCCTCCATGTGATCTCCATTTCTATGATTCTGTTCCTGTTCTAGTTGTTTGCGTACTTTGTTTTTGTTTTTTTGAAGATAATTATTTTTTGTAAAGATTTTATTTATTTTATTTTTAGTCAGAGGGGAAGGGAGGAAGAAACAGAGGGAGATAAACATCAGTGTGTGCTTAGTGGTTCCTACTGGGGACCTGGCCCACAACACAGTCATGTGACGTGACTGGGAATCCAAAAGGCAGCCCTGTGGTTCGTAGGTTGATGCTCAATACATAGACCCATACCAGCCAGGGTTGTTTTGTTTTGTTTTGCTTTGCTTTGTTAGATTTCATTGTTGATAGTTGTCAGTTTGTTGTCATTTTACTATTCATAGTTTTGATCTTCTTTTTTTAAATTATATTTTATTGATTATGCTATTACAGTTGTCCCATTTCTCCCCCATCATTCCCCTCCACCCTGCACACCACCTCCCACCCACATTCCCCCGCTTTAGTTCATGTCCATGTGTCATAAGTTCTTTAGCTTCTACTTTTCCCATACTATTCTTGCCCTCCCCCATTTTCTACCCACCGTCTATGCTACTTATTCTCTGTACCTTTCCCCCTTTCTCCTCCTCCCACTCCCCTGTTGCTAACCCTCCATGTGATCTCCATTTCTGTGTTCCTGCTCCTGGTCTATTTGTTTGCTTAGTTTGATTTTGTTTTAGGTGTGGTTGTTAATATCTGTGAGTTCCTGTCTTTTTACTGTTATGTTTTTTTATCTTATTTTTCTTAGATAAGTCCTTTTAACATTTCATATAGTAAGGGCTTGGTGATGATGAACTCCTTTAACTTGACCTTCTCTGAGAAGCACTGTATCTTCCCTTCCATTCTAAATGACAGCTTTGCTGGATAGAGCAATCTTGGATGTAGATCCTCGACTTTCATGACTTAGAATTCTTCTTTCTAGCCCCTTCTTGCCTATAAGGTTTCTTTTTGAGAAATCGGCTGACAGTCTGATGGGAACTCCTTTGTAGGTGACTGTCCCCTTAACCCTTGCTGCTTCTAGAATTTTCTCCTTCATTTTAATCTTAGATAATGTAATTATGATGTACCTTGGTGTGTTCCTCCTTGGGTCCATCTTCTTTGGGACTCTGAGCTTCCTGGACTTCCTGGAAGTCTATTTCCTTTGCCAGATTGGGGAAGTTCTCCTTTATTATTTGTTCAAATAAGTTTTCCACTTGTTGCTCTTTCTCTTCCCCTTCTGGCACTCCTATAATTTGGATGTTGGGATGTTTAAAGATGTCCTGGAGGTTCCTAAGCCTCTCCTCATTTTTTTGAATTCCTGTTTCTTCATTTTTTTTTTCTATTTGCTTGTTTCTTTCTTCCTTCTGGTCCACTCCATTGATTTAAGTTCCAGTTTTCCTCCCTTCACTATTGGTTCCCTGTGCGTTTTCCTTCATTTCACTTATTGTAGCCTTCATTTGTTCATCTAATTTGCAACCAAAATCAACCAATTCTGTGAGCATCCTGATAACCAGTGCTTTGAACTGTGCACCTGATAGGTTGGGTATCTCTTTGTTGCTTAGATGAATTGGCCCTAGGACTTTGATCTGTTCTCCCATTTGAGCTATTTTTGGGTTTTTTTTTGCATTTTTTTGGGGGGGTCTGGTCATGGCTGTTACATAGTGAGGGGGGGAGCCTTAGGTGTTCCCCAGGGTGGGGCCACCCAGTCTCTGGGTTGTGATGCTGTATGTGGGGGCAGGGTCCAAGAGGGACCAATGGAGCTTGTTCTGCTCTCTCTCAGATTCCAGTCCCTTCGTTGCTTTCCCCAAGCAAATTGGGCCATTCTGGCACTGATTTCTGTGTGGGTAGGGTTGTGTATGTTCTAGGACCCTGTGGGTATCTGCAACAAACTCTCCTGTGAGGCTGTGAGTCCCTCCCAGCACCTCAACCCCCACAAGTGTTTTCAATCGGTGCTTATAGGCTTTATTTCCTGGTGCTGGAGCCCTGTGTTGCACAGTCTACCTCACTGCCCATTTTTGCCTGGTTTATGCACATGAAGTGAATGAGTGATTGCAGTCAGCCACCTTGTGCACCTTGCTTGGTCTCCTTATTGCCTCCTGGAGCCTGGCAACCACTGCCTGTGTGCCTGGTGTGTGCCAGCCACCACCAGTGTGTCCGGGACCACTAGCCATTGCTTTTTCCTGCTGCGACCCCTCTCTGTCGGCTGCCGACTCCGCCCCTCTTACCAGTATGGGTGAATTGTTATTGGACTTCCACACAATTCAATTTTCTATTTGTTCTGGTTGTTTTTCTTGGTTCTAAATTTTTGTTGTCCTTAATTTTGGTTGTGAGAGGAGGCACAGTGTGTCCACCTATGCATCCATCTTGGCCAGAAGTCTCTTTTTTTTTTTTTTCTTAGATAAGTCCCTTTAACATTTCATATAATATGGGCTTGGTGATGATGAACTCCTCTAACTTGACCTTATCTGGGAAGCATTTTATCTATCCTTCCATTCTAAATGATAGCTTTGCTGGATACAGTAATCCTGGATATAGGTCCTTGCTTTTCAACTCTTTGAATACTTCTTGCCAGTGCCTTCTTGCCTGCAAGATTTCTTCTGAGAAGCCAGATCACAGTCTTATGGGAACTCCTTCATAGGTAACTCTCTTCTTTTCTCTTGCTGCTTTTAAGATTCTCTCTTTATCTTTAACCTTTGGCATTTTAATTGTGATGTGCTTTGGTATGGCCTTCTTTGGGTCCAACTTGTTTGGGCTTCTCTGTGTTTCCTGAACTTGTATGTCTATGTCCTTCACTAAGTTGGGGAACTTTTGTTATTTTTTCAAATAAGTTTTCAAGTTTTCTCTTTAGAAAATAAAGATATTCTAAAGGAAATGAAATAAAAAGCATCTGAAATGCTACCACCCGGTTCCTGCCTGGTGTGGCTCTGTTGGTTGGAGCCTCATCCTATAACTGAAAGGTTGTGGGTTCAAGTCCTGGACAGGGCACATACCTAGGTTGTTGCAGGTTCAATCCCTGGTCCAAGTGCCTACGACCTAGGGTCTGGGTGCATACGGGAGCCAATCAATCAATGTTTCTCTCTTTCCCCTTCTCTCTCCCTTCTTCTTGCTCTAAAAGCAATGAAAAAGTATCCTCAAGTGAGGATAAAATGTTAAATTAAATTTAAAAATGTAACCACTCAGAAATGTTTTATTCACATTTACATATATATACTTTGAGATACATATACATACTGATGGGATTTCATTCCAAATAACATTTTTGCACATATTGTTTTTAAAAAATAAAATGAGTGTTTTCCATGTTCAACAAAAGTGTGCATTGTTCTTATCAATAATTGAATATATTTTATTGTGTGAATATATCATACAGCTTATAATTTATTAAATTTAGATGTCAATATAGTTTCTAGTCTTAGAGTATTATTAGTAATTCTATATTTCCTGCATTTATTTGTACATCATTTCATAATCCATTATTGTGGTCTCATGGGAGATTACTAAAATCATAATATTTATATTTTAAAAGTCTTGTTAATTATCGTTCTATTTAAAAAAAATGAATTTACCAAAATAATCTGCATTCAACACTGCTGGTGTACATTCAAACCAACATTTGATATTAACATTTAATTTTTTTTAATTTACAAATAAAATATAATATTATTTTAATTTATATTTTTGAAGATTAAAAATACATGTGTATTTTTGGTCTTATACTACTCTTCTAAGTGCCTGTTAAACAGTTCTGTCCATTTTTCTATTAAGATCATGGTTTTCATTGTACCTTGTATAAATTAAAAATACTAATTTTTCCCTTATATTGAAAAAGTAACATGCATGTATCATATAAAAATTGGAAAATATTTGTAAGCAAAAAATAAGAAAGAATGCAAAACTATGGATAATGGAGAAATAAGCATGTGTAATCTCTAAACAGTGAAGCAATATTTTATTGAAAACTTATCTTTTTTATGACTGAACATATCTTTCTAAGGGAAATGAAGCAAAAAAAAAGAAAAGAAAAATATATTGGTGATCTGGCCAGAGTTAAGTAGCATTTTAATGAAAATGCATCTATGTTAGGAAAAATCTAGAAATAAAATAATAATTAAGGAAAAAATAAACATATAATCAATCCATACACTTCAGACATTGAAAATGACTCTATGTAAAGAAAGGTCATCAATATTCTGAAATGAGCTATAAATACTTAAAATTTTAAATGTAAAATTCAATGTTTGTAACAAAAATATTGAAATTGATTAACAAAAGTATTGGTGAAATTTAAGAACATAAAGAGCCAAATGATGTTATGTAATGACAAATACACACACACACACACACACACACACACACACACACACACACAGACGTATCTCTCCAATGTGTGGAAGCAACCCAAGCATCCATTGACAGGTAAATAAAATGTGGTATATAAATACAATGGAATATTCAGCCTTAAAAAGAAAGAAAATTCCAGCACATACTACAACATAGATAAAACTTAAAGACATTATGGTAAATGAAAAAAAGCAGTCACAAAAAGACATTTTAAATGCAAACGATCCATTTGCATGAGGTATCCATGGTAGTCAAATCCATAGTAAAAAAAACTAGAATGGTGTTTGCCATGAACTGGGTGGGGGTGGGGAATGGTTGGGGAGGAAAAAGAGAAAAATGGTGGTTGTTTAATGCATGTCAAATTTTAGTTTTGATGGAAAAAGTTTTGGAGATTAATTGTACAAAATGTGAATATATTTAACATCACTGAACTGTACAATTAGAAATAACTAAGATAGTAAATTTAATCACAATAAAAGTAATTTAAAAAACACACCAGCCAAGATGGAGGCATAGCTGTATGTGCTGTGCCTCCTCTCACAGCCAAGATTAGGGACTACAAAAATATAGAACCAAAAAAAAAAAGAAAACCCAACCAAGACAGAGGGAGGATTAAATTGTGCAGGAGTCCGATGACGATTCACCCAGACCTGCGAACAAGGAGGCCCTGCAACCTGAGGTGGCCGATCAGAAGCAACCCTACTATGACTGGGGGTGGTCGAAAGACCAGAAGAGGCCCCGCGACCAGGGGCAGCTGAGAGACCAGAGGAGGTGCTGCGACCAAGGGGATGCTCTGCAACTGGAGGAGGCCATGTGACAGGGGGCGGGTCTGTGACCAGACAAGGGCCTGTGAACAGGGGCGGCTAAGTGCCCGAGGGTGGCCAAATGACCAGGGGAGGCCCTGCATCTGGGGCAACCCTGTGACAGGGGACACCTGGTGACTGTGGGCCGCTGAGCGACCAGAGGCAGCCCTGGGACCCAGAATGGAGGCAGCTCTGTAACCGCTGGCCCTGAGACTGGAGGAGGGGTCTTTGTGGAAGAACCAGAGCACACGCCCATGATCCTAGCTGAAACAGTGGAAGCTGTGAATACCAGGTACCTGAAGGAGACTGCACCACTGAATCTCACAGGTATTCTACCACGGAAGTTCACACCATAAAACCAGGGAGCCAGAACAGATCAATTTAAGAAGATGAGGCTGACAAGAAGAGTCTCACAAACAATGAGAAGACAAAGAAATAATCCCCAAATGAAAGGAAAGGAGGAAGCCCCAGAAAGAATGCTAAATGAAATGGAGGCAACTCGACTATCAGATTTTGAGTTCAAGGCAATGATTGTCAGGAAGCTCCAAGAGCTCTCAATGAGCTACTTGAAACTGCAGGGAAGCTACGATGAACTCACTGCAAAATATATCAACATGAAAAAGGAAATAGAAACTATCAACAAGGGCCAAGAGGAAATGAAGAACAAGTTCTGAACTGAAGAACACAGTGGAAGGAATGAAAAGCAGAGTCCATGAAGCAGAAGATCAGATTAGCAAGTTGGAGAACAAAATAGAAAAAACACCCAGAAAGAGCAAGAAAAGGAAAAGAGGCTCAGAAAGAATGAAGAGGGATTAAGAGAAATGCCAGACAATATGAAATGTAATAATATCCGTATAATAGTGATTCCAGAAGGAGAAGAAGAAGAGCAAGGGATAGAAAACCTATTTGAAAAAGTAATGATGGAAAACTTCCCTAATTTGATGAGAGAAAAAGTCAGACAAATCCAGGAAACACACAGAGTCCCAATCAAGAGGAACCCAAAGAGGCCCACTTCAAGACACATCATAATTAAAATGGCAAAATTCCAAGACAAAGAGAGAATCTTAAAGGCAGCAAGGGAGAAAAAGGAAGTAACATTCAAGGTATCCCCAATAAGATTAGCAGCTCACTTCTCAATGGAAACACTCCAAGCCAGAAGAGAATGGCAAGAAATGTTTCAAGTGATGAGAACCAAAGGCCTGAAACCAAGACTGCTTTACCCAGCAAGGCTTTCAATCAAGATAGAAGGCCAAATGAGGAGCTCTCCAGACAAAAGAAGTCTAAAGGAATACACCTGTACCAAACCAGTTCTGCAAGAGATGCTAAAGGGACTGCTTTAAGGAAAGGAAGAGAGAGAGAGAGAGAGAGAGAGAGAGAGAGAGAGAGATAGGCATCAAAATGGCAATGAATCAGTAACTATCAATAATGACCTTAAATGTAAATGGGTTAAATGCTCCAATCAAAAGACATAGAATAGCTAAATGGATAAGAAAGCATGACCCACACATATGCTGCCTATAAGAGACCCACCTCAGGACAAAAGACCTACACAGACTCAAAGTGAAGGGCTAGAAACAAATTTTCCAAGCAAATGGACAGGAAAAATAAGCCGGGGTAGCAATACTCATATCAGACAAAATAGACTAAAAAAGAAGGGCCATAAAGAGAGACCCAGAAGGTCACTTCAAAATACTCAAAGGAAGAATGAACCAAGAGGACATAAACATTGTAAATATTTATGCACCCAACATAGGAGCACCTAAATACATCAAGAAAATCTTAGAGGACTTCAAGAATGATATTGACAGCAACACAATTATAGTAGGGGATTTTAACACCCCACTGTCAAAAATGGACAGATCTTCTACACAATATATCAACAAAGATATTGTGGCACCAAACAACACTCTAGATGAAATGGACATAACTGATATAT
>PVKU01007514.1:33280-86666 GCA_004027475.1 Anoura caudifer
AAAAAAAAAAAAAACACTCAAAATCATGGAGATTGAATAGCATGCTATTAAACAATGAATGGGTCAAGAATGAAATTAGGGAAGAAATAAAAAAGTTTCTGGAAACAAATGAAAATGAACACACAACAACCCAAAACTTATGCGACACAGCAAAGGCATTCCTCAGAAAGAAGTTCATAGCCATGCAGGCCTACCTAAAAATGATAGAAACAGTTCAAACAAACAACCTAACCCTACACCTACAAGAAATTCAGGAACAACAGCAAAGACAGCCCAGAGCAAGTAGAAGGAAGGAAATAACCAAGATCAGAGCCAAATTGAATGATATAGAGACTAAAAGCACAATTCTAAGGATCAATGATTCCAGGAGCTGTTTTTTTGAAATGATAAACAAAATCAGCAAGCCTTTAAGCAGGCTCATCAAGAAAAAAAGAGAGAAGACCCAAATAAATACAATCAGAAATGAAAGAGGAGAGATTACAACTGATACCACAAAATACAAAGGATTGTAAGAAATTACTATGAAGAACTGTATGCCAAGAAATTTGCAAACCTAGGTGAAATGGACAAGTTTCTATAAAAATATAATCTTCCAAAACTCAATGAAGAAGGTGCAGAAAGCCTGAACAGACCAATAGCAGCCGATGAAATTTAAGCAGTAATCAAAAAACTCCTGACACACAAAAGCCCTGGACCAGATGGTTTCACAGGAGAATTCTACAAAGTATTTAAGGAAGAGATACCCCTATCCTTCACAGATTATTCCAAAAAATCCAAAATGATGGAAGACTCCCAAATGCCTTTTATGAAGCCAACATCATCCTAATCTCAAAACCAGATAAAGGCACAACAAAGAAAGAAAACTTCAGGCTAATATCACTGATGAACATAGACTCTAAAATCCTCAACAAAATATTGGCAAACCGCATCCAACAATACATTAAAAAAATCACACACCATGACCAAGTGGGATTCATCCCTGGGATGCAGAGATTGTTTAACACTGGCAAATCAGTCAATGTAATACATAACATAAACAAAAGCAAAGAGAAAAATCACATGACCATATCAATAGATGCCAAAAATGCCTTTGATAAAGTACAGCACCCATTTATGATAAAAACACTCAGCAAAGTGGGAATCGAGGGAGCATTCCTCAATTTAATCAAGGCTATATATGAGAGACCTACAGCCAACATCATACTCAATGGGCAAAAACTAAAATCTTTCCCACTAAGATCAGGAACAAGGCAAGGATGTCCACTTTCACCGCTTCTATTCAATCTAGTATTAGAAGTCTTAGTCACAGCAATTAGAGAGGAGAAGGAAATAAAAGGCGTCTAAATTGGAAAGGAGGAAACAAAACTATCATTGTTTGCAGATGACATGTTGGTGTACATAGAAAATCCTATAGACTCAGCCAAAAAGTTGCTTGACCTAATAAATGAATTTGGCCAAACAGTAGGATACAAAGTCAATATTCAGAAATCAAAGGCATTTTTGTATGCCAACAATGAAACAGCAGAAGCAGAAATCAAGAAAAAAATCCCATTTGTTATAGCAAACAGAAAAATAAAATACGTAGGAATAAATGTAACCAAGGAGGTAAAAGACCTGTATGCAGAAAACAGCACAATACTGAAGAAAGAAATCAAGGAAGACACAAACAAATGGAAACATATACCATGTTCATGGATCGGAAGAATCAACATCATCAAAATATCCATATTACCCAAAGCAATTTACAGAGTCAATGCAATACCTATTAGAGTACCAATGACATATTTCACAGACATACAACAAATACTTCAATAATTTATATGGAACCATAAACGACCCCGAATAGCTGCAGCAATTTTGAGAAAGGAGAATAAAGTAGGAGGGATCATAATACCTGATACCAAACTGTATTACAAGGCCACTGCAATCAAAAGAGCCTGGTACTGGCACAAAAACAGGCACATGGACCAGTGGAACAGAACAGAGAGCACAGAAATAAACCCAAGTCTCTACGGTCAATTAATGTTTGCTAAAGGTGGCAGCAACATAAAAAGGAGTAAAAATAGTCTCTTCAACAAGTGGTGTTGGGAGAACTGGACAGTTACATGCAAAAAAATGAAACTCGAGCACCAATTTACACCATACACAAAAATAAATTCAAGATGGATAAAAGACTTAAATATAAGCCGTGACACCATTAAAGTCCTAGAGGAGAACATAGGCAGGAAAATCTCAGATATTTCATGCAGCAACATTTTTACTGATATGTACCCTTAAGTAATGGACATAAAGGAAAGAATAAACAAATGGGATCTCATCAAAATAAAAAGCTTCTGCATGGCTGAAGAAAACAGTATTAAAATAAAAAGAGAACCAACTGTATGGGAAAACATATTTGCCAATGATACCTCAGACAAGTGTTTAATCTTCAAAATATATAAAGAACTTACATGACTCCACTCTAAGAAGACAAGAAACCCAATTAAAAAATGGGCAAAGGACTTGAACAGACACTTCTTCAAGGAGGACATACAGAGGATCCAGAAACACATGAAAAGATGCTTGGTATCGCTAGCCATCAGAGAGATGCAAGTTAAAACCACAATGAAATACCAGTTCACACTGGTCAGAATGACCATCATAAACAAAGCAACAAACAACAAGTGTTGGAGAGGTTGTGGAGAAAAGGGGACCCTACTGCACTGGTGGTGGGATTGCAGACAGGTACAACCACTATGGAAAACAGTTTGGAAATTTCTAAGAAAACTAAAAATGGATCTATCTTTTGACCCAGCAATCCCACTGCTAGGATTATATCCTAAGAAGCCTGAAATACCAATCCAAAAGAATTTATGCACCCCAATGTTCATAGCAGCACAATTTACAATAGCCAAGTGTTGGAAGCAACCCAGGTCCACATCAGTAAATGAATGGGTCAAAAAATCATGGTACATTTACACAATGGAATGCTATGCAGCAGAAAGAAAGAAGGCACTCCTACCCTTTGCAACAGCATGGATGGAACTGGAGAGCATCCTGCTAAGTGAAATAAGTCCAGCAGTGAAAGACAAATACCATATGACTTCACCTTTAACAGGGACCTCACCTTTAACAGGAACCTAACCAACAATACAAACAAACAAACAAGCAAGCAAAATATAACCAAAGACACTGAAATTGAGAACAGGCTACCAGTCACCAGAGGGGAGAGGGAGGGAAGATCAGGGGAAAAGGGGAAGCATTTAAAGGAACAAGTATAAAGGACACATGAATAAAAACTAAGGGTGTGGAAATGGGAGGGAGATGGGGAGGGCTGGGGCAGTGGGCTGGGTTGGGAGTAAAAGACAGAAAAATGGTAGTTCTTTGGTACTCAGCACTAATTCATTCCCGAGCTCTAGAGAAGTGCCGAAACTGAACAAATTATTCCTATAAGAAATCATGAAATTAGAAATTATTCGTGAAATGTCCCTAGAACTTTCACATTTCATTGGGCTAATATCGAGGAATGAGGGTTTTTTTGTTTGTTTGTTTGTTTTTTGTTTTGTTTTGTTTTGTTTTTAATTCATCACCTTAGAACTAGACAGACATGGATTTAAAAAGCAATTAATTACATAAAAATAAAATAAAATTTAACTATACTGAGAGGAGTTCCTGGCATAATGGGATGGTGGTGAGTTAAAAGAGGAGGAGGAGAAGGCTAATTGTTGGAAGAGGACAATTGTTGGAAGAGGAGTCCTCTTCCAAGACAATATCAGGCAATTTCTCAGGGCTTTCTTTTGTTCTGTCTCTTGACTTCACTGAACACTGTTGGAGACTCAGATTTAGGGAGTTTCAGTGAAACCTATCAATAGAAACTTGTTTCTATGTTTCAAAATGTTTCTAAAGGGTGAAATTGTCTGTTCATTAAATAGGTCCACATTTCTGCTTGCTAGAGCTTTGTCTAGGTGAGACTTTTTCACAGAGTTTTGAACTTGAACCCATTTACACATTTTTTATCAGTGCAGTAGACGCTTCCTCCCTTCCCTCCTCCTCATCTGAACAAATTTCCTCAGCCACTCTCTGTTGCTGCTCCTTTTGAAGTTCCTGCAGCTGCTCAGTGCTGGACTCTGGTCTGTGCTCCTCTGCTAACTCTTTGACATCTTCATTATTGATGCCTATCCAGGTCCATGGAATTGCCCAGAGACATAATAGCTCTACTACTGAGTCACCAGGATCATCCTTAAAACCTTCAAAGTCCCTTGGAGTTAAGTTTCTGGCTGCTTTAGCTTATTTCTTTCAGGAAGAGTTCATAATCTTGTAAGAGACTTCACCTCAGGCCTCATCTATGAGAGCAACACAGTAGAGTTCCTTCTGGAACTCTGAGTGTCAACTGTGTATCCGAGATTATTTCAAAACATCTCTGGAAAATTACTTTTGTATAGGGTTTTGTTTTGTTTTGTTTTGTTTTTCAGTTGGAAATGACATGCTGGTCCATGGGCTAGAGCAAAGGAGTTGTGTTAGGGGGCAAGAACTTGAGGGTTATGAAACTCAACTCCTCCAGTAAGTTGTCCTCCAAGCTTGGAGAGTGAGCAGGGAGCATTGTCCATAATTAGCAAAGCCCTCAGAGGCAGTTTGTTTCCCTGCAAATATTTTTTCAACCTGGGGCCAAAATCCACTGTATATAGAACTGCCTCATCACCTAAGCTTTAGTACTGGCCCACCACATCAGACTGAACTTGCTTTTTATCACATTCCCTCTCTTTGAAACTCAGAGGTTTGCACTGTGATACACTAGAAGAGACTTAAGTTTTAAATCCCCACTAGTATATTCCCATGCAACAATGAAGTTAAACTGTTGTTCATCAGCTTGTGCCCTGGCAATGTCTTCTCTTGAGTGACATAGTTTCTGTTAGGCATTTTCTTCCAGAACAAACCAATATTGTCTCACTTCTTGGGGGACAAAATGCTCAGTCTCCAAACTCTCTAAACTTGGTGACATTGCTTTCAGCACCTTCTTTGTTGGCACTGGCTGCCTCTGGTGCCTCACCACATGATGAATGCCAGTTCTCTTTTTAAATGTATTAAATCATCCATGACTGGCTTTAAACACTTCAGTACTCTCACTTGTTCCACACTTGTCTTTTAACAGATCAGCATGCAATTGCCTCGCTTTCTCACAAATTATTGCCTCAGAAATGCTGTCACCCACTAACTGTCTTTCATTAATCCAGATGTAAAGCAATTTTTCAACTTCTTCGAATGTCTGTGAACATCACTTACTCACAGACTTTATATCTTTAGCTATAGTTGCTGCTTTAATTGTTTCCTTGTTTCTCACTGTTGTTGAGATCATTGTTCTTGGCATCTTGAACGTAAGAGCAATATCAGTCACACCTACATGACCCACCTACTTACCTCTGATCTCTTTATTCTTTTAAATTTTTAAAAGATTTTATTTATTTGTAAATAAATGAAGGAAAAAGAGAGGAAGAGAAACATCAATGCGTGCTTGCCTCATGAGCCCCCTAATGGGGACCTGGCCCACAACCCAGGCATGTGCCATGAGTGGGAATTGTACCAATTACCCATTGGTTCACAGGTCAGCACTCAATCAATTGAGCCACATCAACCAAGACAGCTCTTTATTCTTTTAAACTGTGATAGGCTTTATAGGCTTAGCAGTATTACTTTTTACATTTTTGTGACCTATGATTAGCACTTAAAATGCTCAGCAGCAACAACAAATACACGTGGGTTCTGCACCATTCACGATGCTACCATGAGACTGATGCATTGACCTCTGTTTCATCGTAGGAGAGGGACACCGAGTGGCAAGCAAGTAACAAGTGATAAAGTATTTTCTCTTGTGTGTCAGTGTCATGAATCATACAAGTTCTAGCAAGTGTGCCGGGTGCTGAAGCATTTTTTCTTGTCAAAATGTGATGAGTACAGGGTTTGATGAGTTCTGAAACCGACGAGTACCAAAGTATAACTGTACTTATTTTAAACTCATATTAGAATAAAATTTCAGGTTAATGTCTGATTCTGGCAGTGACAGAATAGCTGTTTTCAGAATTTCCTTGCTTTCATAAAGAACAGGTTTACAAAATATAAAAGGTAACTCTGCAAATGCCATACGTCAACCAATGCAGATTGGTTGAACCAGATATTTAACCATTCACCGTAAATATCCTAAAGACCTTTACCAAACCAGAGCATGATAATTTAACCCAAATAGAAAAATTTATTTACTGGATGGAGTTAACAGAGTTAGGAATTGACAACTATGATCTGGAATTGAGGGACATGGTCAGGAAAGAAAAATACAAAAAAAAAAATTACCCCTAATCTACATAAAAATTTGCATCTGTTTTTTGACCACCTTCCTAGATTAACATGATAAGATTTCAAGGAGCTTTGTGCAGGCATTCCAGACATCAGAAAACAAATTTCAGAGGCTGCTTAATATAGGGAGACAAAGTTTGGAGATTGAGCTCAAAATAAAGAGACTTGTTTAACTCTTCAGACTTTCAGGCATGACCTAAATAAACTGACATAAATTGTAAACAATGTACCACTCTGGTGGGGGCTATGCATGTTAGAGGGGAGCAGGTTGTATATGAGAAATGTTGCAATTTTGCTGTGAACCTAAAGCTGCTCCCAAAATGTCTTAAAAAAAGAAACAAGCTAGAGGACTCCCAGTACTGATTTCAAGATTATTATTAAGGGTACAGTATTCAAAACTATGTAATATTGGGAAGAATAGACAAATGTGGTAATGGAAGAGAACAGTCTTATGAAAGAATGTATTTTAAATATATTTACAATAATACAAAAACACAAAAATACTTAGAAAAATTAATAATGGACATGCAATAACAAAGCATTAAAAAACTACAAAACATTGCTAAGAGAAAGCAACATCCATTTCAATCAAACAAGATGCATAAAACAAAAACAATAAAAATCACCAGGAATTACAACTGTCTCTATCTGCATATGACATCATTTTTACAAAGAAACTCTTTATCCTCTAAAATCAACTATTAAAATTGAAAAGTGAAATTAATAAGGTCACAGGATACAAAGCTAATGTACATAAATGAATAGTATTTTATGCACATATAGTCAACAATGGGAAAATGAAATTTAAATGTATGCACTAAAACACATAAATTACTTAGAAAAAATTAACAATGGGCATATAATACCTAAATGGTGCAATTCACAAACTGTAATATGCATATTTAGTCAAATTAACAATTTGATTCTAAAATATATAGGAAAATCTATAAAATTTAGACTATCCAAATAATTTTTTAGAAGAAAAGCAAACTTGGAAACCTATGCAACATAATTTCAAGACTTCTACTGGAGTCTGCCACATCCCTCTGGAACGTAGAGGCAGCAGTGAGCTAAAGCCCGCATCTTAGCTCCTGGCCACAGAGAAGCTGGACAAGCCCCAGCATAGAAGGACATCTGGCCCAGGCACAGCAGGAAGCTCTGCACGGCTGATAAGAAGAAAGAAGATAGTCTTTCTATTTGAGTGGTGCTCAATCACAGACTAAGTGGCTAAGTGGAACCACACACCTGGGCCTGCCTTGCCCTGTGAGCCCAGAGAATGAGTGGCTGATTTTACCCTGACAGCTCATGTAGAACCTGGTAAGGAGGCTGAACAACTGTGAATATTACAACTCATACCAGTTGCCCATCCTCTCAAAACCATAGGAAGGGAGAAAAGTGAAGCCCAGCCACCCTCCTCCTGTGGCATCCAGGAAGACCAGCAAACTTGCTGAATAGGTTTAAGCCTATTCAAGCCTCAGCAGGAGGCTTATTTTTTTTCTTTCCTCTATCTTTTTTTCCTTTTTTTCTTCCCCCAAGTGAGACAATAAGACATGAAGTTATGAAGGGTCCAGAGACAGATCCAAAGGGGAAGCACAAGCCTAACCCCCAAAATTGAGAAACTGAGACAAAGGTCACTTTGCTATCACATAGAACTGGCATTTATTGTTTATGTGTATTATTATTATTTCATTATTTTCACCACTTTTATTTTATTAGTATTTTTTAATTTCTCTTCATATGTTTAGTTTTCCTCATTATATTTTCCTGTTTAATTGCATTGTTTGACTGGTTTTCCTCATTCTGTCTTTATTGTATTTTAATTTTCCTTCTTTCACTTCACTCTTCCAAAATCACACTACTCTTGATCATGTATTTTCTATTCTGGTTATACAAATCATGTACTTCTTGTCATATTATTGTTTTTCCAATACTATTGTAAATAATTGTTGTTCCACACAATTGTACATTCTACACAGAAACCATCCCTAATGTTAACCCACTTCACTTTATTCCTGAGCATTATTATTGTTGTGGTTAACTCTATTCTTTCTCACACTATGCCTACTTTCTATCCTTTACTCTCACTGTATCTTATCATCTAACCTTGCACAAGTGCCCTGTTTTCTGGATTCAGCTCACAATCCTCCTCCCCTCTAACAAGAGTCTTATCCCTCTGTCACCTTTTATAAAAAGTGGCTAGTTGGGTGAAATATCACAGTTAATGCTTAACTGATCCAAAGAATCTCCCATCTCTTCTCCATTTGCTGGTACTTTAAATCCCATAAAATACTTTCCTGCTGTCTTAATCCATTTTGCCTACCCATGCCACTGATCACATACAAGACTAAGTGGGAGCAGCAAACATCAGTATACTTGTTGGAGGGGAGAAACCACCAACAAATGAGCCACCTAAAGGTAAAAACCCAAGTACAACAAGAGAGCCCACACAAACAGAAGAAAGGGCAAACCTTGAGTGTCCAGACAAGGAGATCAAAGAGACCACACCACTGAACACCATAGAATTCCTACCATTAAGTTCACCCTACAAAGACAGCTAGCAAAGGGAAATACCACAAAGTGCAGAAACAAACAAAAAGAGTCACCTAAAATGGGGAAACAAAAAAGAACATGCAATCAAAAGGAATGGAAGATTCCCTACTAAAAGAGCTAAAAGAAATGGAGGTAAGCAAACTATCAGATATAGAATTCAAAACAATGGTTATAAAGATGCTCAAGGAACTCACAGACCATAAGGAACTGAGTAAGAAATACAACAATATGAAAAAATAAATAGAAACTATATAAACAGGAAGAAATGAACAATAAAAGCTCAGAAATAAAAAATGCAATAGAAGGAATTACAAGCAAGGTAGATGAAGCCCAGATCAAATCAGAGAGCTGGAGGACAAGGTAGAAAAAAACACTCAGAAAGAACCAGACAAAGAAAAGAGGCTCAGAAGGAGCAAAGAGGTGGTAAGGGGAATGCAAGACAACATGAAATATAATAATATCCGTATAATAGAGATACCGCAAGGAGAAGAAGGAGAGCAAAGAATATAACACTTGTTTGAAAAAGTACAAATGGAAAAGTTCTCTGATTTGATGAGAGAAAAAGTCATACAAATCCAGGGAACACAGAAAGCCCCAAACAAGAGGAACCCAAAGAGGCCTACTTCAAGACACATGAAAATTAAGATGGCAAAATTCCAAGACAAAGAGAGAATCTTAAAGGCAGCAAGTGAGAAAAGGGAAGTAATATACAAGGAAACCCTGATAACACTAACACCTGACTTAATGGAAACACCCCAAGGCAGAAGGCAATAGTGAGAAATATTCCAAGTAATGAAAACCAAAGGTCTGCAACCAAGACTACTCTAACCAGCAATGTTCTCAATTAAAATGGAAGGACAAGTAAGGAGCTTCCCAGACAAGGAAGGCTCAAAGAATACACCATCACAAAACCAGCTCTGCAAAATGATGCTAAATGGTTTGCTTCAAGAAAAGAAGAAAAAGAGTAAGAGAGAGAAGAACACAGGTATGAAAATATGGCAATGAGTAAGTACCTATCAATAATAACCTTAAATGAAAATAGATTAAATGCTCCATCAAAAGCTTAGAACAGCTGAATGGATAATAAATCATGACCCACACCTGTGTTGCCTACAAGAGACCTACCTCAGAACAAAAGACATACACAGACTCAAAGTGAAGGGCTGGAAACAAATACTCCAAGCAAATGGAGAAGAAAAAAAAAAGCTGGGGTAGTAATACTCATATCAGACAAAATAGTCCTTAAAAAAGGGACATAAAAAGAGATCCAGAAGGTCACTTCATAATACTCAAGAGAATAATCCATCAAGAAGACATAAACATTGTAAATATATATGCACCCAACATAAGAGCACCCAAATGCATAAAGAAAAATCTCAGAGGACTTCAAGAAAGATATTGACAGCAACACAATTATAGCATGGGATTTCAACACTCCACTGTCAAAAATGGATAGATCTTCCAAACAAAATATTAACAAAGACAGTGAGACATTGAACAATGTTCTGTATCAAATGAACTTAACTGATATATACAGAGCCTTTCATCCCAAAGAAGCAAAATGCACATTCTTTTCAAATGCACATGGAACATTTTCAAAGACAGACCATATGATAGGACACAAAATAAGTGTCAACAAACTCAAGAAAATTGAAATCATATCAAGCATTTTCTCTGACCACAAGAGTCTGAAACTAGAAACCAATCTCAAGGAAAGAACTCAAAATCACCGAGACTCATAGAGATTGGAGAGCATACTACTGAACAATGAATGAGTTAAGAATGAGATCAAGGAAAAAAACAAAAAGTTTCTGGAAACAAATTAAAATGAACTCACAACAATCCAAAACTTATGGGAAACAGTGAAGGGAGTCCGGAGGGGGACATTCATAGCAATACAGGCCTACCAAAGAAGATAGAAACATTTCAAATGAACAACCTAACCCTACACTTACAAGAACTCCAGGAAAACCAACAAAGACAGCCCAGAGCAAGTAGAAGGAAGGAAATAACCAAGATCGGAGCAGAATTAAATGACATAGACACTAAAAGCATAACTCTAAGGATCAGTAAATCCAGGATCTGGTTCTTCAAAAAGATAAATAAAATCAACAAGCTTTTGAGCAGACTCATCAAGAAAAAAAGAGAGAGGACTCAAATAAATACAATCCAAAATGAAAGAGGAGAGATTACAACTGATACCACAGAAACACAAAAGACTGTAAGAAATTACTATGAAGAAGTATATGCCAAGAAATTTGAAAACCTAGGTGAAATGGACAAATTTATAGAAAAATATAATCTTCCAACACTCAATGAAGAAGAAGCAGAAAGCCTGAGCAAACCAATAACAGCAGACAAAATTGAAAAAGTAACCAAAATCTCCCAGCACACAAAAGCTCTGGACTGGATGATTTCACGGGAGAATTCTACAAAGCATTTAAGGAAGAGCTAACCCGTATCCTTCACAGACTATTCCAAAAAATCCAAAATCATGAAAGAATCCCAAACTCTTTCTATGAGCCAGCATCATCTTAATCCCAAAACCAGATAAAGACACAACAAAGAAAGAAATCTTCAGGCCAATGTCACTGATGAACATAGATGCTAAAATCCTCAACAAAATATTGGTAAACCACATCCAGCAATATATTAAAAACATCAGACACCATGACCAAGTGGGATTCATCCCAGGGATGCAAGGATGGTAAAATATTCACAAACCAATGAATGCAATATATCAGATAAGCAAAAGAAAGGACAAAAATCACATGATCATATAATAAATGTAGGAAAAGCATTTAATAAGGCACAGTACCCATTTATGATAAAAAACACTCAGCAAAGTGGGAATACAGGGAGCATTCCTCAACCTAATAAAGGCCATATATGAGACCTACAGCCAACATCATACTCAATACGCAAAATCTAAAAACTTTCCCACTAAGATCAGGAACAAGACAAGATTGTCCACTTTCACCATTTTTATTCAACATAACATTGGAAGTCCTAGCCACATCAATCAGACAAGAAAAGGAAATAAAAGGCAGGCAAACTGGAGAAGAGGAAACAAAACTATCATTGTTTGCAGATGACATAATAGGGCACATAGAAAATCCTATAGACTCCACCAAAGAACTGCTGGACCTAATAAATGAATTTGGCAAAACAGTGGGATACACAGTCAATATTCAGAAGTTAAAGGCATTTTTGTATAGCAACAATGAAATATCAGAAACATAAATCAGGGAAAAATCACATTTGCTATAGCAAAAAGAAAAATAAAATACCTAGGAATAAACCTAACCAAGGAGTAAAGCAGCTGTACTCAGAAAATTACACAACACTAAAGAAAGAAATTAAGGAAGACAGAAACAAGTGGAAACATATACTGTGTTCATGGATAAGGAGAATTAAGAAAATGTCCATACTACCCAAAGCAATTTACAGATTCAATGCAATACCTATTAAAGTACCAACGGCATATTTCACAGATATAGAACAAACACTTCAAAAATTCATATGGGACCATAAATGACCCTGAATAGTTGCAGTGATTTTGTGAAAGAAAAACAAAGTAGGAGGGATCACAATACCTGATATCAAACTGTATTACAAGGCCTCTGTAATCAAAACAACCTGGTACTAGCATAAGAACAGATACATGGGCCAATGGAACAGAATAGAGAGCCCAGAAATAACCAAAGTCCCTATGGTCAATTAATATTTGACAAAGGTGACAGTACCATAAAATGGAGCATATGTAGCCTCTTCAACAAGTGGTGTTGGGAGATCTGGACAGCTACTTGCAAAAAAAAAAAAAAAAAAAATGAAGCTTGATTACCAACTTATACCATGCACAAAAATAAATTCAAAATGGATAAAAGACTTAAATATAAGTCATGACACCATAAAAGTCCTAAAGGGGAACAAAGGTAGGAAAATCTCAGATATTCCATGCAGCAATATTTCCACTGATATTTCCCCTAGAGCAAAAGACATAAAGGAAACAATAAACAAATGAGACCTTATCAAATTTAAAAGCTTCTGCATGGCTAAAGAAAACAGCATTAAAATTAAAAAAAGAACCAACCATATGGGAAAACAGAATATACCTCAGACAAGGGCTTGATTTCCAGAATATATAAAGAACTCACATGACTCCACTCTAAGAAGAGAAGCATCCCAATTAAAAAATGGGCAAAGGGCTTGAACAGACACTTCTCCTAGGAGGACATACAGAGGGTGCAGAGACATATGAAGAGATGCTCAGTATTGCTAGCTATCAGAAAGATGCAAATTAAAACTGCAATGAGATACCACTTCACACCAGTCAGAATGACCATCATAGACATGACAACAAACAGCAAGTATTAGAGAGGTTGTGGGTAAAAGGGAACCCTAGGTCACTGTTGGTGGGGTTGCAGCCTGGTGCAACCACTATGGAAAACAGTAGGCAATTTCCTCAGAAAACTGAAAATGTAACTGTAATTGTTCCAGCAATTTCCATTTTGTCCCAGCTATTCCACTGCTAGGATTATATTCTAAGAGCCCTGAAACACCAATCCAGAAGAACCTATACACCCTAATGTTCATAGTAGCACAATTTACAAGAGCCAAGTGCTGGAAGCAGCCTAAGTGCCCATCAATAAATGAGTAGATAAAAAAACTATGGTACATTTACACAATGGAATTCTACCCAGCAGAAAGAAAAAAGGAGCTCCTACCCTTTGCAACATCATGGTTTGAACTGGAGAGCATTATGTGAAGTGATATTAGCCAGAGTGAAAGGCAAATACCATATGATCTCACCTTTAAGTGGAACCTAATCAACAAAACAAACAAGCAAGCAAAATATAACCAGAGACATTGAAATTAAGAACAAACTGACAGTAACCGGAGGGGAGAGATGAGGTGATAATGGAGGGTAAATGGTGAAGGATTTATAGGAACAACTATAAAGGACACATGGACAAAAACGAGGCATGGTGGAAACAGGAGAGGGAAGTTGGGATGGCTGAGGTCATGTGGAGGGGTCAGGGAAAAAGGCAGAAAATTGTATTTGAACATCAGTAAAATTCAAAAGTATTTAATCAAAAAAGAAAATAAATTGATAATAAATGCATATGGATTTGTGGACTTGGCTGGAAAGGATAACCATTCATTCAGGATGGTGGATGACTTTTGGAAATGAAAGAGAAGAATGAAATTGGAAAACATTTAACAGGAATATTAATTGTAACTGTAATATTCTATTTTCTTAGGATTGACATTGAACATTTTTGACAATGATACATTTATTATACATGAGTTGTGGGTATCAAGTATTATCACATCTTATTTTTGTAGTTTTCCCCACTTTTCAATAATATAATATTTTTTAAACAGGGAAAAGAGAAAATATATACGTGTATATATACATACACACACACATGCACACACACACACATACAGATGAAAGGCGTGGGGATGTTATAGAGGTTGAATTATTCAAGCAAATAAATTGAGAAATTTCAAGGCTACTGGTACAAGATGGAATAGTCAGTAACAGGTCATTCAGAGCATTGTTAAACAACAGAGAATTCCACTGAGGGCTTTTAAATATATGGGAGAGAAGATAGCTTTTAAAATTTCTGTTTTAAAGGATCCTGCATTATGCAGCATAAAAAATGTACTGGGAGGTATACCTAAATATTACGAAGCAACCTCTTAGAGCTTTATCTAAGTAGCCCCAAGAAGAAACAATGGCAACTTGTAGTAGTTTAGTGTATAATATCAACAAGACTTGGTGATAGATTGAGGGAAGAAAGTGAAAGTGTGAAAATGATTCACAACATTTGACCTATGTCATGCCATTAGATAAAGGATGCAAGAGAAAGTGAAGTTCACAATTTTAGTTAGAATGTGTTCAGTTTGATGTGAACTTGAGACACGTAAATGGAAATGTCAGGTCATCCTGGAGCTCAGTGGAGCAGTTTAGGCTAGAGATAGAGAAGTACATGTATTTTGGTAATTGAAATTATGAACTAATATTGTGTAGCCTAGAAGAACATAGAATTAGAGGAAAATGGCCTTTATCTTTAACCTTGAAGAAGCTCAATTTCATATGTCAATATGAAGAAGAGGTACATGGAAATAAGACTGAGAGGTTGTCAGGGAGTAAGGAAGAAAATCTGGATACAGACATGTCAGTAATGTAAAAAGACAATGCTTCAAGGAAAAAGTAGTCAAATAGGATTGAAAGCTAGTGGGAGGAGAAATATGGGGAAATCTAAAAAAAAATATCTACTGGACTTAGTGACATTGTTACCATAGAAAAAGCTTCTTTAGTTTCATAATAGGAACAGATGGTTTGTCTGAAAATTCAGTGAAGTATGTATGGATAAATAAAGATTCTGAGTGTAAACATTTTGAAATTGGTTCATCTGAGAGAAGAGAGAGATGCTTATATCTGGAAAAGTCTGATTTAATATAGTATATTTAATGGGAAATTTAATGGAAAGAGAGATGTTGAATATATCAAACAGAAAGGAAAATATTTTGAAGTTCATGAGAATGGGGATTCTAAATATGGGTAAAGGAATCAGGCTCAAATACAAGGAGGACAGTTTTTCTTCTGTAAAAGGAGGCAGTATGCTAGTATGTTTCTCAAAGGAAAGGTGAAGAATTCTAATCTGATCTTCTCTTAAGCAGCAGTCCAGGTATCTGTAGGGACTGTGGTTTAAGATTGAGGGGAGGAGTATTTGAGGAGCATGGGCGAGACATAAAATAGTTATGTCAGGGAATGAGAGAGCAGGTCAAAGAGCCAGACTAAGATCTCTAGGCCATTTTGCAATTTTGCTTACTGAGATCATGAATTTGTGGCAGTAACTATATGCAATGATGAGTGAAATTCCCTCGCTGCTGTTGGCTCTTCAAATATAGGTGTCAAGAAGGTATACCGGGTGGTGCTTTTGCTCCAACCATGCAATAGCAGTTCAAGAAGTTTCTGCACTGGGAAGAGTGGCCTGAAATCTAAGTTGTGCGAGAAGTGAAAGAATGTTTTACAACTGATGTCTTATTTGGTGGTGGTGGTGGGGGGGGAGGTTAAAAGATAAAATTGCTAGGCTATATTCTCAAACAAATTTACTGATAATTCATAGATGCATATATATTTTGACTGGAAGACACTCTCAACAGAATTTGGGACTGTGACTTAGAACCTTATCTGGGCATGAGCAAATTAGGCTCTAGAGCAGGCAAAATTCATCTTTTGATTGTCCAAATCAGGTATATATGCACCCTATTGACTTCCCTGGTCAATGTGCACCCCAATCTGCAAATCCACTTACTGGAATTACTACTGGGGACTGCAGGTGTGAAGTGGATCTGCCAAGATCCCCACACTGCTTATTACAAGGATTCCCTCTTCTTCATAGTCAGGGTCCCAGTGGCTGAGCTCACAGATTCCCCCTAATTCCCATGGTATGAGGTTGGAGTAGGGGCTCCCACAAAGCTACACACAATGCTGTGGGGAGATAGATGATCATCTCCCCTGGGTTCTCTTTCCCCACTGGAGGAACTGAGGCTTAGAGGAGGCCTCTTCACTTGGTGCTGCACTGTTCTGGGGGAGAAGCAATGATGTCAATGTGTAGCCACTTTTCTTACACTTCTAAGGCAGTGTGTCTAGGTCTCTGAGGTTCAAGGGGATGCTTAAGTTCCATCTGTGTGTTCAAGGATTCTCTCAGTGATGTCTTTTTGTAGTTGTTAGTTGATCTTTTTGTGAAAGAGAGTGAAGTCAGAAACAACTTATGTTGCCATGATGGTGATGCCCCTCTCAACTCTTGATATTATCTCAACAGACGAGGTATTTTTTTCCTCTGGCTTCATTCAGGATTTTGTTTTTATCTTTGATTTCCTGTAGTTTGGAAATGATTTACCTAGGTGTAGGGATTATTTTGTAGGGATTGTTTATGTTTGTTTGTTTTTTGCATTTATCCTGTTCAGTGTTCTCAAAGCTTCCCAAGTCTGGGGCTTAGTGTCTGACATTAATTTGGGGAGATTCTCAATCATTATTTCAAATATTTCTTCTGTTCCTTCCTGCTTTTCTTCTGGTATTCTCATTGCATATATGTCACACCTTTTTTAGTTGTCCCAAAGTCCTTGGATACTTCTTTCTGTTCTTCACTTTTTGGTTTTCGATTAAAAGGAAAAAAAAAAAAACAGATTCTTTTCTTATCTCTGTTCAGTCAACTAATAAGCCCATTAAAGGCAGTCTTTATTTCTGTGATTGTGTGTTTTATTGCTAGCATTTCTTTTTTGTTCTTTCTTAGGATTTCCATCTCTTTGCTTACATTGTCCATCTGTTTCTGAATGCTGCCTGCTTTGCCTTAGCCCTTAGCATATTGATCACAGTTGTTTTACATTCCTGGTCTGATAAGTTCAACACCCTTCCATGTCTTTTTCTGATGCTTCATCTGTCTTCAAATTTTGTTTTTGTCCATTATACCTCAATAAAGCATAAAGATAAAAAAAGAAAAATGTATCTTCTGCCTTTTGGTATGCCTTGCAATTTTTTTCTTGATAGCTAGATATTATGTCCCACATAAAAAGAACTGTTGTAAATACACCTTTAGTTTTGTGAGATATGGGGGCAGGTAGGTGTCCTGTAGCTCCGTGATTGGGTCTCAGTCTTAATTAGCCTGTGCTTCTGGACTGGGAACTTAACAAGTGTTTTTTAGGGTTTCCTCCCCCCATTAGGTGGGACAGTATGACTAGAGTGGGTTGCATTTGGGTATTTTTGTTCCCAAATCAGTTAGGTTCTATAAACCCTAGCTGGTTAGGCTCTAGTTAACTAGTTTACCCTCAGATTGAGTCTTGTTAAGAACATAATGCCCTGGCATATTTCAAACTGATTCATTTTTCCCTCTCCCTGCCAGAAGCCTGCAGTTTTTCTCTGATATTTACTGCTGGAATCTATTTTTCTCTTAGAGGTAAATCTCACAGTATTGTGGGACTCCATCCCCCACTACCACCACTAATGGGTCTCCCTGGAGTTTTTAAGTCTCAGAGTTGTGCACACTGAGCCTCCAGCAATTCATTAATTACAGTGCAGTTTTTCCTACTGCAGCTTTTCCTACTGGTTGCTGTGGTGGTTTCAGCTCGTAAGTCTCTGATCTCATAAGTCATGACTCTCTGCATTTGCCTGTCTGTCTCTCTAGTCTTTGGGCTGGTGGTTTTCCCAGTATACTCTCTCTTTTATGAATCCAAGAAGAATTATTGATTTCTCAGACTGTTCAGATTTTTACCGATAGGACAGAGTAGCAAACAACTTCTAAGCTCCTTACATGTGAAACCAGAAGCTCAACAGATATCTTCTGTTGATGTCTCAAACTTTCAGTGTCTCAATTTTTTTCCATTTTGTAATTTTCCCTGTATAGGCTTCTTTTATTATCATATAGATACTACATTATGTTAGAATTCCCTGCAGACACTAACCAATATTTTTATTTGACCCCTCCCTTGTGTTTTGCATTTCTTCTCTTTCCACTGTGCTGAAATGTTTTGCTTATTCAACTTAGTCCTTCTTTAATATGAAGTTTATTTTTTTCAGCTTCCCAGAGAGTTCTGATAGCCAGTTTATGTTTTTCAATGAATAGCTAAATTAGTCATTTTAGGTATTTGGCAAATGTTTACTCAGTGACTGAGGCCAGCTCTTCCTGCTGTGGGCATTTCCACAGGATACAACTTATGTGACTGCAGGTAAGCCAGTGTCCAGATGTATCAAAATGCAAGGTATCATTAGGTTACACAAGCAAGGAGCTCCCAGCAAAATAAGAAGATCTTTAACCCTTCAGTACAGAGATTTGTCTACTTAAATTACAGATTGGCAGCCTCTGGTTCCCATTGCCTTTTGTTTTTTATGTTTTTTGTGGAGTTCTGCCATTACCTCCTTGCATCTGCTGCTTTTTTATATCTGCTCTCAACACCAATACAGGGAAAGGCAAAAGAAGGTTTATAGTTGTAATATAAGTAATACAATATTTAATAAATAATAATACAAGAAAAAACTTGTGTTTTGCATACTCACAACTGTAAAACTACTTTTGCCCTACCCTGTACAAGGGACAATCAGAAACAGATAGGAACTTTAGAGACCTGCTCTCTGAGCTATAGTGGGGTACACGGAATCTCAAAATGTAGAACAAGGGCCAGACACATTAGCATCCCCTGGGAGCTTATTGGAAATGAAAGTACGTGGATAATGCTCCAAACTTACTGACTCAGATAATCTGGGGGTTGGACTTAGAAATCTGCATTTGAACAAATCCTCCAGGCAATTTTGATGAGCCATATGTTTGAGAACCATTGTTCAGATACACAGCCAACTCCTCTGTACACCCAGGTAGAAGTTGGAGTACAAAAGGACTGCCGCAACTGGCTCTTTTCCTCCAAATGTCTTTAATTAATTACATGGTCAGCAATCTATCCCCCTTTGCCTACTGATGATGTGAGCTTATCCATGTATTATGTTGGAAAAACTGGCTTTCATTTCTAAGTCAACCCCTTTGGTGCTTATTTTTGTTTGAGATTTTTCTATAAATTTGTGTTCATGTTCTGTATCAAATTTCCTCAAATTTCAGTATCACAGATATGGCCTGCTTTATTGCACTATTTGGAAATTCTCTCTTTCTCTCTCTCTCTCTCTCTCTCTCTCTCTCTCTCTCTCTCTGTATACACAAAAACACACACATGCACAGGATAGACAACATGTTAGGCAACAAAACAAGTCTCACTAAATTTAAGAAGTTTGAAATTGTCATCTTCTCTGACCACAATGCTATAAAACTGGAAATCATTCTCAAGAAGAACACTGAAACACATGCAAAGACATGGAAGCTAAATAATATTATTAAACAATGAATGGGTCAACAACAAGATTAAGGAAGAAATCAAAAGATACCTTGAAACAAATGAATAGGAGGACAGAACAATCCAAAATCTGTGGGACACTGGGCAAGCAACTCTAATAGGAAATTCATAGAATTACAGACCTATATCAAAAGGTAAAAAGAGTAAAAAGAAAAACTCAAATAAACAATCTAACTTTACACTTAAAGGAACTTGAAAAAAACAAACAAACAAACAACAACAAAGCCCTGAGTAGAAGGAAGGAAATAATAAAAATCAGAGAAGAAATAAACAAAATAAAGTCTTAAAAAATGATGCAAGAGATTAATTAATCCAAGAGGTGGTTTTTGAAAAGATAAACAAGATTGACAAATATTTAACCAGATTCATCAAGAAAAAAAGGGAAAGGATCCAAATAAATAAATCAGAAACAAAAGGGGAGAAATAACTGGAACCAAAGAAACATAAAGGATAGTAAAAAATATTATGAACAACTATATACCAGCAAATTGGATAACATGGATAAAATGGATAAATTCTTAGAAGTGTACAATCTTTCAAAACTAAATCAGGGAGAATCAGAGAATCTCAATGGACAGATTACACTTAGTGAAATTGAAGCAATAATTAAAAAAAGAAAAAACTCCCAACAAATAAAAACCCTGGACTGAATGACTTCAAAGGGGAACAACTAACACTTCTTCTCTAACTAATTCATTAAATTCAAGAGGAGGAAGGGCTCCCAAATTCATTTTATTCAGCCAGAATTATCCTAATTCCAAGCCAGACAAAGACACTACAAAGAAATAAAATTATAGGCCAATATCTCTGATAAACATAGATGTGAAAATCTTCAACATCCTATTAGCAAAATAAATACAGCAATTCATCCAAAAGATCATATAACATAATCAAGTGAGATTTATTCCAGGAATGCAAGGTCGATACAACATTCCATAATGGCTTGCAGCAAATCAACACGTTACTCACCACATAAACAAAATGAAGGATAAAACCACATGATCATATCAATAGATACAGAAAAAGCATTTGGTAAAATCCAATACCAATTTACGATAAAAACTCTCAGCAAAGTAGGAATAGAGGAGTCATACCTAGACATAACAAAGACCATATAGGCAAACACATTGCCAATATCATACTCAATGCGCAAAAACTACAAGTGTTCCCCTAAAGATCAGGAACAAGACAGGGATGTCCACTTTCAACATAGTACTGGAAGTCACAGCCACAGCAATCAGACAAGAATAAGAAATAAAAGGCATTCAATTGGAAAGGAAGAAGTAAAATTGTCTTTATTTCAATATGACATGATTCTGTACAGAGAGAAACCCAAAGATTTCACCAACAAACTACTGGAACTAATAAAAGAATTCAGCAAAGTAGCAGGATGCAAAATTAATATTCAGAATTCAATTGTATTTTTACATACCAATAATGAACTAACAGAAAGGAATTCAAGAAAATAATCCTATTCACAATTGCTTCAGAAAGAATAACATAGCTATGAATTTACTTAACCAAGGATGTAAAAGACCTGTACTTGGAAAATTATAAAACAGTGAAGAAAGAAATTGAAGACTATAAATAAGTGGAAGCACATACTGTGTTAGGAAGAATTAACATCATTAAAATGCCCATACTACCAAAAGCAATAGAGAGATTCAATTCAATTCCTATCAAGATTCCAATGATGTATTTCACAGAACTAGAATAAATACTTCAAAAATTTATATGGAAACACAAAAGCCCTTGCATAATATTCCTGAGAAAGAAGAACAATATTGGAGGAATCACACTAACTAATATCAAACTGTATTATAAGGCCATAGTAATAAAAAAACATGGTACTGACATACAAACAGACAGATCAATGGAACAGAATAGAGAGCCCCAGATATAAACCCAAAACTTTAGAGTCAATTAATATTTAGCAGAGGAAGCATGCACATAAAATGGGCTCAATATAGTTTTTTCAATAAATGGTGTTGGGAAAATTGGACAGATACATGAAGAAAAATGAAACTAGACCACCTTCTTATACCACACACAAGAATAAATTCAAAATGGATCAAAGATGTAAATTTTAGACCTGCAACCATAGAAATCCTAGAAAAAAAACGCAGGCAGCAAAATCTTGGACTTTGCTTGTAGAAACTTTTTATCAGATATATCTCCCCAGACAAGTGAAACAAAAGAATAAAATAAACAAATGGGACTTCATCAAACTAAAAAGGTTTTACACAGCAAAGTAAATCATCAATAAAATAAAAAAACAACCCATAGAACGGAGGAATATGTTTGCAATACATCTGATAAGGGGTTAATATTGAAAATTTATGAAGTACTTACAAAATTCAACACCTATAAAACAAACAACCCAGTTAAAAAAATGGGCAAAGGACGTGAATAGGCAGACACTTCTCCAAAGAGGACATACAGATGGTTGATAGACATGAAAATTTGCTCAACATCACTAATCATCAGAGAAATGCAAATTAAAACCACAATGAGATACCATCTCACATGTCAGAATGGCTATCAATAAATCAACAAAAACAAGTGCTGGTGAGAATGTGGAGAAAGGGGAACACTTTTGCACTGTTACTAGGAATGCAGACTGGTACAGCCACTGTGGAAAGCAGTATTCAGATAGCTCAAAAAATTAAAAATAGATCTGCCTTTTGATCCAGTGATCCCTCTTCTGGGAATATATCTGAAGGGACTCAAAACACTAATTTGAAAAAATATAAGCACCCCTATGTTCATTGCAGCATTATTTACAATTGCCAGGATATGAAAGCAGCCCAAGTGTCCATCAATAGATGAGTGGATAAAACAGCTATAGGACATGTGCACAATGGAATACTACTCAGCCATAAAAAAGAAAATTTTACCCTTTGCAACAGTATGGATGGACCTGGAGAGCATTCTACTAAGTGAAATAAGCCAGAGAAAGACAAATACCATATGATTGCATTCTTATGTGGAATCTAATGAATAAGCTGGACTAACATGGAAAATGGGGATGGACTCATAGATGGAGAGCAGGGTGACAGGTAACTGGGCTGGGAGAAGGTTAAGAGGTAGAGGGATTGTGGAAAAAGGACTCAGGAAAATGGACAACAGTGTGGTAATTGCTGGGGGAATGGGGGTATAAGGGGACTTAATGGCAATGTAAAAATACAATAAAAAAGATTAAAAATAAAACAAAAATATATAAAACTATAGAAGAAAACTTGAACTATCCAATGGAAATCATAAAAACTGTGAGAAAGAAAAATAAAGAAAATATATAGTATAAAAATAAAGTAAATATATAGAAAATATATATGTAAATACATATATAGTCTGTATATGTACACACAGATGTGTGTGTGTATGCACACATATCTATCTAATTCATGTATTTTTTTAACCTCTCATTGTGGAGATCTGTAAAATCATATTGTGTGGAACTGCACTTTATTCTCTTAAGGCACATACTCTGTTAGTGAATTCTGTGGACTCTGCCTTGCAAATACTCCTATTCTCTCCCTTCTTCTGCAGATCCACTGCTTCCATATGGTATAGGTTCTTTTTATCTTTCATGTAAATTATTTCAACAGCCTTCTCAATGTATCTTAAAACTTCTAGGTCCTTACCTACAGAAGAGTGAGGGCAATGGGTACCTGTAACAAATAGAAGAACATAGCAAACCCTTCTGAATCTATTGGCTCACTTGTAAAATGGAGATAAAACAAGTTAATTATATTAATTATGGTGATCAACACTTGTTATTTAATGAAAAAAATCTTGGTAAATTAAATAATTCTTCACTGTAATGGACAATAAAAATATTCTGGGCATCAACAAATAAATTTTTCATGAATTTATTTTTCCCACCAAGACCCACCAATTATAATGTATCTGTTCATGTTAATGACTTTGAATTCTATGTTTTCTCAATCCTGAGATCTTATTAGCTGTAAGACATGCCAGCAATTTTGTAACAGCTCTTCAGAAATAAAAACAAAAAAGTTACCATACTACATACATACATTTTACCACACTACATGCATACATTTATTATGTATATAATAATACATTTATTATTTATTATTTATTTCAGTGCCAGAACATTAGAATGAGAAATGTATAACTATTAAAAAAGGAACTATGGTAGGTAAACAATAACCATGCTATTTTATGTTAGCAGTCAGATGACAGCAGGATTCTCTGAGGTTTGAGTGTATGTGGGTGGGTGCGGGTGTTGATTCTATGGAAAAAGAAATTGGTTCAGTAATTTGCCTATTTTACAAGCTGTGAAAACAGCATGGAAACATGTCTGAGTGATTTTCAATTCCTGTTCTATCTGACACACTATACTGATTTTGTAGGTCAAAAAGTATCACTCCTTAATCCCACTCGAGACATTGAATACTATCCTCTCATGTAAGCAAATGGCAATTTGACTTAATAAGTTTAGAAAAACAAATTTCCTCATTCTTTCTTTAGTGCTAGCCATAGAAATAGCATCACTATTTCTACGGGAGAAAACAATTCCAGCTTCTTTTTGAGAATTTTTTTTCAAAGAAAATCCTTAATAACTTGGTCTATACAACCTATGTAGAGGTTTTCTTTCCTCATGTAATTGGAAGTGAATAAAACTTACAAAGCTTCGCATAAATCAATACATTTTATTTTCACTTTAAACAGAATTCACATTTAACTACTTTTTTGCTTATTTGCTAAAAGACCACAGAGCTTTTTGACCTATATATAACTGAAGGCAAGTTCCATTTGATGGTGAACTACTGAGATTTCTCATGATATATTCATCCTCAGTATTTATGTGGTTTTTAAAGTTTTCTTACCCATTTTTCTCTTTAAGGTAAATCATACCACTTTACATAAAATTATATGGACATAGAGTACTTTTTTTTTTGCTAATACTAATTCTGAATGTATTGCATTTCCTTCTAATGGCAACTTGTATTACTACAAATGTGTAGTTTCTGTTTTTGCTCCTTTCTGAATTCAGATTGTTCAAATGGCATTCACATGATAATTTTTAAATTTTTTTATTTTTCCACATTTTTTATTGTTGTTCAAGTACAGTTTTCTTCATTTTTCTCCCACAACTTCCCCTTACCTCAGTCATCCCCACTTCCCACCCTTGATCCTACCCTGCTTTGGTTTTGTATGAGTGTCCTTTACACATGTTCCTGAAAACCCTTCCCCCTTTTTCTTCCATTATCCCCTTCTACCTCCCCTCTTGTTACTGTCAGTTTGTTCTGAATTTCAATGTTTCTGGTTATATTTTGCTTGCTTATTTCTTTATGGGCATTTCTTGGAGATATCATCAAAGTTCAGTGATTAAGAGAATCTGCTGTAGAATTGATTGTCTCAGATGCAATTTAATCTGTTATCTCATAGTTGGGTATACGTTCTAACCCCTCCTAACTTCAACTTCTTCATCTTTGATTTTGAAATAACAAATGAACTTGTTATATGTAATGCAAATTAAATGAGACAATCTGAGAAAACTTTAATAAATTCTAGCTACTGCTCAACACATTTCATACCAATGTAAAACCTTTTTCCCTAGTCTTTAGCTTCATTGCCTAGTGTACCTGTTAACTGATTTATACACAAGTGTTTTACTTTCTCTTTAGAAATATAAAATTTTACACTAATAATTGGGATTTCTTTTCCCCCTTTCTTCCCTTCTTTCTCTCTCTTTTTTCTCCTTCCTTCCATCCTTCCTTCCTTTCTTCCTTCCTTCTTTCCTTGGAGAAACCAGAATGAAAAAGGCAGAGGAGATGCCTGGAAATTACAGATATTCAAGGAAAAAATTTCCATAGAATATGCATATTACCTTCATTTCTAGTATCTTACAAATGAAATAAAAAACAATGTTCAGCTCACTGATTCAATCATTGCGAATTTGAATATCTACAGTATCAAATAACACTTGAAAATGAATTATAGTATGCTTGGGTTCTTCTAGACATAATCTAAATTAGACATTTGGAAGTAGATGATCAGAGTATAGTGAAATATACAAAAAATTTTAAAGATTTTAAATAAAACTTGGCTTCTGAGTACTTAATGCTCTGAGTTCTTTGCCTGAATACATTTGTTCATCATTACCCTCAGTTTTGTTTGGAATTCTTTATTAAAATCAGCTAGGTTTGTACAATATCCAATATTACTACCCAAATTCCTTCATAGTCTATCTATCTATCTATCTATCTATCTATCTATCTATCTATCTATCATCTATTTATAAATAGTGGGATTGGACTATGCAAGGAAGGAGAATTCTTTAATTATGAAGCTTTCCTTGGGATTTTCAGAGCCACATCATAGATGCTTTAACTTGCTAATTCATTCCAATTACTTAAATTAATAAGAGACCCATGGGAAGTTGTTTTCCAGCCTTAAAGTTGTTCGATGTCCAAACCATACACTTTATAAGATTATTTTTTGTGCCTTTCGTGGCATACCAAAGAAAGACAACTATAGATAAAGAGTCTCTCAATCCCACATTAGTTGCTGAGGATGGATGTTGGGCATATGTTTAGCTACTTCCAGGTTCTTTTTTTAAAAAAAATTTATTTTAATTGTTGTTCTTGTACAGCTTTCTGTCTTTTACTCCCATCCCAGCCCACTGTCCCAGCTCTCCCTAACTTCCTCCCATTTCCACCTCACCTAGTTTTTGTCCGTGTGTCCTTTATACTTGTTCCTCTAAACCCTTCTCCTTTTCCCCTGAAATTCCCTCCCCTCTCCCCTCTGGTGACTGTCAGCCTGTCCCCAATTTCAGTGTCTTTGGTTATATTTTGCTTGCTTGTTTGTTTTATTGGTTAGGTTCCTGTTAAAGGTGAGGTCATATGGTATTTGTTTTTCACTTCCTGGCTTATTTCACTTAACATGATGCTCTCCAGTTCCATCCATGCTGTTGCAAAGGGTAGGAGCTTCTTCTTTCCTTCTGCTGCATAATTCCATTGTGTAAATGTACCATAGTTTTTGATCCATTCATTTACTGATGGGTACTTAGGTTGCTTCCAGCACTTGGCTATTGTAAATTGTGCTCCTATGAACGTTGGGGTGCATAGGTTCTTTTGGATTGGTGTTTCAGTTTCTTAGGATATAATCCCAGCAGAATTGCTGGGTCAAAAGGCAGTTTCATTTTTCGCTTTCATAGAAGATTGCATACTGCTTTCCATAGTGGTTGTACCTGTCTGCAATCCCACCAACAGTGCACTAGGGTCCCCTTTTCTCCACAACCTCTCCACACAACAACCTCTCTTGTTTGTTGCTTTGTTTATGATGGCCATTCTGACTGGTATGAAGTGGTATCTCATTGTGGTTTTAATTTGCATCTCTCTGATAGCTAGCAATATTGAGCATCTTTTCATGTGTCTTTGGATCCTCTGTATGTCCTCCTTGGAGAACTGAATGTTCAAGTCCTTTGTCCATGTTTTAATTGGGCTGCTTGTCTTCTTAGAGTGGAGTCATGTAAGTTCTTTATATATATTGGAGATCAAACCCTTGTCTGAGGTATCATTGGCAAATATATTTTCCCATACAGTTGGTTCTCATTTTATTTTAATACTGCTTTCTTCAGCCATGCAGAAGCTTTTTATTTTGATGAGCTCCTATTTGTTTATTCTTTCCTTTATGTCCATTGCTTAAGGGTACATATTAAGTAAAAATGTTGCTGCATGAAATATCTGAGATTTTCCTGCCTACATTCTCCTCTAGGACTTTAATAGTGTCATGGCTTATATTTAAATCTTTTATCCACCTTGAATTTATTTTTGTGTATGGTGTAAGCTGGTGCTCAAGTTTCATTTTTATGCATGTACCTGTCCAGTTCTCCCAACATCACTTGTTGAAAAGGCTATTTTTACCCCATTTTATGTTGCTGCCCCCTTTGTCAAATATTAATAACTGTAGAAACTTGGGTTTATTTCTGGGCTCTCTCTTGTATTCTACTGGTCCATGTGCAGGCTGTTTTGATTACAGTGGCCTTGTCATACAGTTTGGTATCAGGTATTGTGATCCTTCCTACTTTGCTCTTCATTCTCAAAATTGAAGCAGCTATTTAGAGTCATTTATGGTTCCACATAAATTTTTGAAGTGTTTGTTCTATGTCTGTGAAATATGTCATTGGTACTTTAATAGGTATTGCATTGAATCTGTAAATTGCTTTGGGTAGTATGAACATTTTGATGATGTTAATTCTTCTGATCCATGAATACAGTATATGTTTCCATTTGTTTGTGTCTTCCTTTATTTCTTTCTTTAGTGTTGTGTAGTTTTCTGCATACAGGTCTTTTACCTCCTTGGTTAGGTTTATTCCTAAGTATTTTATTTTTCTTTTTGCTATAACAAATGGGATTTTTTTTCTTGATTTCTGCTTCTGCTGTTTCATTTTTGTTATACAAAAATGTCTTTGATTTCTGAATATTGACTTTGTATCCTGTTGTTTGGCCTAATTCATTTATTAGGTGGAGCAGCTTTTTGGCTGATCTATAGGATGCTCTGTGTACACTATCATGTCATTTGCAAACAATGATAGTTTTGTTTTGTCCTTTCCAATTTGGATGTCCTTTATTTCCTTTTCTCATCTGATCACTGTGGCTAAATCTTCCAATACTATATTGAATAGAAGTAGTGAATGTGGACAACCTTGTCTTGTTCCTGATCTTAATGGAAAAGATTTTAGTTTTTACACATTGAGTATGGTGTTGGCTGTAGGTCTCTCATATATGGCCTTTATTACGTTGAGGAATGCTCCCTCTAATGCCACTTTGTTGAGTGCTTTTATCATAAACGGGTGCTGTACCTTATCAAATGCTTTTTCCACATCTATTGATATGATCATGTGATTTTTGTCTTTGCTCTTGTTTATGTGATGTATTACATTTACTGATTTGTGAATATTGAACCACCCTTGCATCCCAGGGATGAATCCCACTTGGTCATGGTGTATGATCTTTTTAATGTGTTGTTGGATGTGGTTTGCCAAAATTTTGTTGAGGATTTTAGCATCTATGTTCATCAGCGGTATTGGCCTGAAGTTTTTTTTCTTTGTTGTGTCTTTACCTGGTTTTGGGATTAGGTTGATGCTGGCTTTATAAAAAGAGTTTGGGAGTCTTCCATCATTTTGGATTTTTTGGAATAGTCTGTGAAGGATAGGGGTTATCTCTTCCTTAAATGCTTTGTAGAATTCTCCTGTGAAACCATTAGGCCCAGGGCTTTTGTGTGTCAGGAGTTTTTTGATTACTGCTTGTATTTCATTAGCTGTTATTGGTCTGTTCAGGCTTTCTGCTTCTTCTTCATTGAGTTTTGGAAGATTATATTTTTCTAGAAACTTGTCCATTTCACCTAGGTTTTCAAATTTCTTGGCATACAGTGCTTCATAGTAATTTCTTACAATCCTTTGTATTTCTGTGGTGCCAGTTATAATCTCTCCTCTTTCATTTCTGATTGTGTTTATTTGGGTCCTCTCTTTTTTTTTTTTCTTGATAAGCCTGCTTAAAAGCTTGTCAATTTTGTTTATCTTTTCAAAGAACCAGCTCCTGGATTTATTGATCCTTAGAATTGTGATTTTAGTCTCCATGTCCTTTAATTCTGCTCTGATCTTTGTTATTTCCTTCCTTCTACTTGCTCTGGGCTTAATATCCAAAATTTATAAAGAAGGTTTACAACTCAACACCAACCACTCCCAAACAGTCCAATTTAAAAAATGGGCAAAGGACTTGAATATATACTCCTCCAAAGAGAACATACAGATGGCCAATAAACATATGAAAAGATGCTCAACATCACTAATCACCAAAGAAGTGCAATTTAAAACCACAATGAGTCATTACCTCATGCTTGTCAGAATGGCTACCATCAATAAATCAACAAACAAGTGCTGGTGAGGATGTGAAGAAAAGAGAACCCCCATGTGATTTGGACAGCTACCAGCTGTGTCCATGTCATTATGGATGAATTAAAACATACACACAGAGTACCGAATCTGGTGGAGGAATAAGGACAACAGACTGGCTTTTCTCTCAAGAGGAGCCAAAGCCAGGGCCTCAGCCATGACAGGACTTTATTCTAATAATATCTCCTCACATTGCAAGATGGTTCTTCTCACTATTCTGGTTACAACAAAGGAGCCAATGTCCCTCATTACATCACAGAAAAAGGACATTAGCAAATGAATAGGCAGCCTTAGACTGGTCCCTGCAAAGCTCAGAATGGATTTTAGGAAGTTACAGTAAGCATTTGCAAGATGAGGGAATTTTTAGCCAAGAGCAAACCTCAAAACAGCTTAGGTATATTACAAATCTGATTACCCATGAAAGAACCTATCTGTGGGCATGGGTCCTTTGCATCTCTGAGTGGGAGCTGGGCCCATGCCACACAGAAGGGTCTGCCACACTCAGGCACTGTTGGTGAGAATGCACATTGGTACAGCCACTGTGGAAAATGGTATGGAATTTCCTCAAAAAATGAAAAATAGAAGTGCCTTATAACCCAGTGATTTCACTTCTGGCAATATATCTGAAGAAACCTATAACACTGATTTGAAGAAATATATGCACCTCTGTATTCATTGCAGCATTATTTTCAATGGTCAAGTGTTTGAAGAAGTTTAAATGCCATCAGTAGATGTGTGGGGAAAAAAAGCTGCAGTATATTTACATAATGGAATACTACTCAGCTGTAAAAAAGGAAGAAAACATTACCTTTTGTGACAACATATGTGGAACTGGATAGTATTATGCTAAGTGAAATGAGTCAGTCACAGAAAGACAAATACCATATGATTTTATTTATATGTGGAATCTGATAAACAAAATAAACAAATAAAGTAGAAACAGACTCATAGATATGGAGAACAGACTGACATCTGTCTGAGAGGAGCTGGATTGCGTGTCTGGGTAAAAAGGTGAAGGGACTAAGGAAAACCTCTTAAGGAAGGCAACAGTGTGGTGATTATAAGACAGAAAACAGATGGTAGGAGGTAGAAGATGGTAAAGGGTGATAAAGGGTGATGGAGACTTGATTTTGGATGATGAACACTCAATGAAATATACAGATTATGTATTATAGTATTATAGACTTGAAATCTATATAATTTTATTAACCAATGTTACCCCAATAAATTCAATAATTTTTTAAAAGACAATATCAAATAACATGGATTTAACAACAGGAAAACAGCCAAAAAAAAACAAGTAAGAAATTAAATATACACTGTATACTTTTAAATTACTTGGGCTATAGAAAAAACTGACCCAAAATTAGGGGGTTTTTATGTTTTTGGAATTGAGAGAATTCTGTACATGACATCTGTAGTATTTACAAGAAAATGTATTCTTTATTTACTAGAACATAAAATTAGCACAGAGTATTTTTAGTACAGAGTAATATTGTGTAAAGTATTAATATAGAGTACTAAAATAAATCAGCTAAGCATTTAGAATAAAACACTTTAAAAGGATAATATGAAATAATAATAAAATAAAACCAGGAGCTAGTTTTTTAAAAATATTTTTCAATTACAATTTACATTTAATATCACTTTTTGTTAGTTTCAGGTGTACAGCATCATGGTTAGACAATAATATACTTTACAAAGTGTTCCCCAATAGTTCTCATATCTGTTTGGCACCATACATAGTTATTATAATATTATTTCCTGTGCTGTACGTTACATTCCCATGACTATTCTGTAACTTCCAATCTGTACTTCTTAATCCATTCACCTTTTACACCCAGTCCCCCGAAACCTTCTCCTCTGTCGACCATCAGTCTGTTCTCTGTATTTATGAGTCTCTTTTGTTTTGTTTGTTTATTTTGTTCTTTAGTCTACATATAAGTGAAATCATATGGCATTTGTCTTTCTATGACTTCACTTAGCATAATACCTTCTAGATCTATCCATGCTGTTGCAATGGTAAAATTTCATCAAGAGCTAGCTCTTAAAGAAAGCAGATGAAATACAAAAATGTTAACTCTTTGACAAAAAATAATATACATCAATAGCAATATGAAAGTTAATGTAACTGTAGGTGGAAGTCTTTATAAGTCAAATATTCTATATCTATGAGTTTGAAAATCAATTTAGATATGTATAAATGTATAAAATACATAATATGTATGTATATGTACATATATAAAGTCAACTGATATGTATAATATATATCTATGTACTTACATATATTAATTGGTATATCAATATATAGTGTATATTAATATACACATTCAAGAAAGACATACAAAAATATCAATTTTTACATGTAAATAATAAGCACTAAAAAGTGGAAAAATTTTATCAATTAATAGCAAAGTTATATAATATTTTAGGAAGCCAAAGTGAAATACTATATTAAGCAGAATATTTACACCCAAAATTAGTTATAAAGATTATTGAACAAAAAAAGAGCAAAATGTATAAATTCAAGAAAAACCTGATAAGGAGAAAAGAGAGAGAGCACAGAACTGTGGAATGTTTTGATTATTATGTTCTTTTTCACTCTCAGAGTACCAATAGCAAAGACAGTATGGATTAAATAAAATGGAATTAATACCTCAATAAAAGGCTGACACTGGCTCCACCACTTCCCATTATTCTGCTTCTAGAATCTCCAGCTTGCATTAATAGCAGTATTGTTAGCTTCAACTTTGACACTGCAATAAACAATAATTAGAGGCAGAGTCATATGTTGCTGACTCATCTTACCCTGATAGATATCTGGTGAGGAGTTTGAGAATGATTCAAGCCATAGAGGATGAGATCCAGGAGAAATAATTTCCTTTATAAATATGAGACATCTTCAGATTCTATTCTTAAAATAACTTCTAAATGTGGTGAAACTCTAGCTAATTCTGGCCAGTGATGTATTATGAGATGGCTACCTCCATAGCTCACTTGATCTATTATAGCATAGCTGCAAGCTGGGAAAAGCAAGGGCTTGTAAAGTGTAGAACTATATTGTTCTCCTGCCTTTAGATTTGAGCAGTGACAGTTGCCTGCTAGTCACTTCTCCCTATCCCTTATTATAACTAGGAATGTTGGACCTTCCTAGAGGGACTAGTGAAAGTTAACAGTCAAATGTGGAGAACAATAAAAATGTGCTAAAGACATTACTGAAAACCAGAACCAACAGAAATATTCAAGGGAGTTGGAGGAGGCATGCTTGGGAAACCTCATAAATATAAAATTTTCCAAGATTATAATGATGGCATTTGCCAAAAAAATGTACTCATAAATTTAAAACATCCTAAATTGAAACACAAATTTTCTCTCCTTAAGGAAAATGTTAACTTGATTCTAAAGTTATCTAGAAAATTAAATACTAAAGAATAAACATATATATTTTAAAAAATTTAGATGAATCTTTTAGGTGCTTACACCAAAATAAGGACCATAATGGTACATAGAAAAAAGAACTACTTTACTCTGCAAATCAGCTGGTAAAAGCTGTATTTCCAGAACCATCTTCAGAAGGAGAGAATTAGACAATAAGGAGCATTTCAAACTTTTGTGAATACTTTATTGAAAAGAGTTACAAATAATATGAAGATAGTCTTGGGAACTGAAAGAAAATAGTAGAATGTGAGAAATTTCTACTGGCTGAAATGACTGAGATATTTTCAAAGATATGAATTTTGGTTTAAATTAATTACCATTATGCATACTTTCAAAAACAATTCAACCACAGAGCAATCTTTCAGTTCATAGTTACTCTGGGAGATTGGGTACTATTCACAGACTATATTTTATACTTGGCTTTATGTAGGACACTGAGGAAAGACAGCTACAAGATATAAAACATTAAGAATCTGAAAAATAAAAAAATAGTAAAAGACGTTTAAGAAAAATGTGCCCACCTCCTCGTGCAAAAACCCGAAAATGAAGATTACAAAGAGTTGGGCAACAAATTTGTCACTAACTTGCGTGGTGCTCCAGAGGTCTATATTTGAATATTAAAATGGCTCCATGAAGCAAAATGATGCTAGGATACTGATGCTGACATGTATATTACAGTTTCATAAGACTGCAATAATAAAAGCTAGTGGTGGTGGTAAAATGGAGACAACTATACTTGAACAACAACTTAAAAAAAGAATGTTTCAGGTGACTGTTTATATCCCCTAAACTATAACAGCATAATTAGCTCTCATTCATGTAAACACTTGAGCTCTTGCTAAGCTTTCAGTCGTAGGGTATGGCTCCAAAATTGTTTATGCTTTGACTAAGGAGTAGATAGGCCTTATTCTGCATTGCTCGATTTAAGACTTTTTTTCTTTATTCTGTTCTAGGCCCAAAACTTTTAACACTAGCAGATAGTCTAAGGAAAACAATCAATATGATGAAAGAATTTCTTTTATTCATAAGAGACATAAATGAACTGTGGGTGTTCAGAGAAGACTTTGATATAAGAAATTCAAAATAGTCATGTGAAAGAGGCAGTAATAGATTATACATGTCTCCAAAGGCTGAAGTTAAAACCTAATAGTAGATAGATAAATAAATAAATAAATAAGCTATATGAAAATAGATCTGAAACAAGTCAATGTCACCAAATAGTCATCCAAAAGCAGATCAATTGGTATATAAAAATTTATTTGATTACAAAGGTGACATTCATTATTAAACAGGATAGGCTGTTCAATAATATGTGCTGAAATAACTATCTACTAAAAATTAGAGCTCTATATCCCAGTAAAAATAAATATAAGCAAATGTCTTTATAATCTTGATTTAAAGAAACCCCCCTAAAGACATCAAAACTAAGAAACCACAAAGAATATTACCGACTAAATTGGAAAAATGACTAAATAATTTAAAATAAAACATAAGTTACTAAGAAAGGTTAACATATCTGTGATGATTTTTAAACATTATTTTAAACCATTGACACTCTTTCTAAGAAATTGTAGAGCTTAATGCTCAATTATCTTCCTGTTGAATAAGGGTCAGTCCGAGGTACTTGAAGCTAATGAATGACAGGTGTCAGAAATGACTGCATCACATACAAAGTTAGTCCAGAAAAGGAAATACTGTTTTTGTCCAAATCTTTCTTAAAATGCTTGATCTTGGAACTCAGCTACTATGTTTTAAGAAAGCCCAAGTCACAAGAGAGGTCTTATGCAGGTGTGTGGTCAATAGCTCCAGCTAACTTCAAAGATGGAAGCTAGGATCAACCAAAACACATGTAAGCTAATAACAATTCTTCAGATGATTCTAATCTTCAGCCTTTGACTTGGACCAAATGAGGAAGGGTGAAGCAGAATCAAGTTGTTCCCATCAAACCTTGTTCAAATTACAAATTTGTGAATAAAATAAACATTATTATTCTTTTAAGCAACAATTTTTATGGACAATTTTTATGAAACAATACATCTTTAGAACAATATCTTTCGTATATTAAGATTTTATACAATTCAGCCCTGGCCAGGTGGCTCATTTGGTTGGAGCATCAACCCATGCACCAGAAGTTCCAAGGGTTCAATCCTTGGTCAGGGTACATACCTAGGTTGAAGTTTCTGTCTCCTGTGGGGTCATCATGCAGGAGGAAACCAATCCATGTTTCTTTCTCACATCAATGTCTCTCTCTCTCGCTCGCTCGTGTGTGCACGCTCTCACTCTCTCTTTCAAATGAATAAATATATTCTCGAGTGAGAACCAAAAAAAATATTTTGTGCAATTCAAAATTAAAATGACAGACTACCTAAAAATTGGCAAAAGTGAAAAAGTAATGCATAAGAAAACATATGAACCCCCAAAATGCCCAATAATATTAGTTATTGCAGGACTTAAAATTATAATGGCATGATAAAAACATATGTGCCATATTAATATGACAACTTTAACTTCTGTGGCAAAAAGGATCTTAAAAGAATACATTTATCAAAAAATAATTGCAGAGGACTTCCAGCCAAGATGGAGGCATAGGTAGATACACTTTGCTACCTTGCACAACCAAAAGAAGGACAGCAACAAATTTAAAAACAAAAAATAATCAGAACTGCCAGAAAATTGAACTGTATGGAAGTCTGACAGCCAAGGAGTTAAAGAAAAACATTCATACAGAGCAGTAGGAGGGGCAGAGACTGGCAGCCGGAGTAAAGAGGACTTGCAGCAAGACTGCAGCTGGCTGACTGGGTGAGGTGGAAACTGGCAGAGTGGGTGGCCCCACATTTGTGTGTGGATAAACAGGGAGGAACAACTGGGAAGCAAGACAGACTGTGCAACCCAGGGTTCCAGCACAGGGAAATAAAGCCTCAAAACCTCTGACTGGAAAAGCCTATGGGGTTGTGGTGGCAGGAGGAACTCCCAACCTCACAGGAGAGTTTGTTGGAGAGACCCACAGGGTCCTAAAATGTACACAAAACCATCCACCTGGGAATCAGCACCAGAAGGGCCCACTTTGCTTGTGGGAAGCAGAGGAAGTGACTGAAAGCTGGAGAGAACTGAGTAAGTGGCATTGTTCTTTCTTGGACCCCTCCCCCACATAGAGTGCCACAACTCAGCAAGGTGTGTTGCCTCACCCTGGCAAATAACTAAAGCTCTGCCCCTTATTACAAACAGGCATGTGGACACACACACACACACACACACACACTCAAAATGGCCCAAATGAAAGAATAGATCAAAGCTCCAGAAAAAATACAACTAAATGACAGATAGCCATCCTATCAGGTGCACAGTTCAAAACACTGGTAATCATGATGCTCACTGAAATGGTTGAGTATTGTCACAAAATAGAGGAAAAAGTGAAGGCTGTGAAAAGTGAAATAAAGGAAAATGTACAGGGAACCAACAGTAAAGGGAAGGAAACCAGGACTTAAATCAATGGTTTCAACCAGAAGGAGGAAATAAAACATTCAGCCAGAAGAGAATGAAGAATCAAGATTTCAAAAATAGGAGGAGAGGCTTAGGAAGCTACAGGACAACTTTAAACATTCCAACATCTGAATCACAGGGGTGCCAGAATAAGAAGAGGAAGAGTGAGGAATTGGAAACTTATTTAAAAACACAATGAACAAGAACTTCCCTAATCTGGCAAAGGAAATAGACTTCCAGGAAGTCCAGGAAACTCAGAGAGTCCCAAACATGTTGGACCCAAGGAAGTACACACCAAAACACATCATAAGTACATTATTCAAGATTAAAGATAAGGAAAGAATCTCAACAGCAACAAGAGAAAAAGAGACAGTTACCTACAAAGAAATTCCTATAAGACTATCTATCAGCTGATTTCTCAAAAGAAACCTGGCAGGCAAGAAAGCAAGGACCTACATGCAAGATTACTCTATCCAACAAAGCTATCATGTAGAATGGACGGGCAAAGTGCTCTCTAGCTAAGGTCAAGTAAAAGAGTTCATCATCACCAAGCCCTTATCATATGAAATGTTAAAGGAACTTACCTAAGAAAAAGAAGATAAAAAATATGAACAGTAAAATGACAGCAAACTCTCAACTATCAACAACCAAACCTTAAAAAAAAAAATGAACTAAGCAAACAATAGAACAGAAACAGATTCATATAAATGGAGATCACATGGAGGGATATCAGTGGGGAGGGAAAGAGAGGAGAATGGGGGAAATGTAAAAAGAATAAGAAGCATAAATGGTAGGTATAAAATAGACAGGGAGAGGTTAAGAACAGTATAGGAAATGGAGAAGCTGAAGAATTTATATGTATGATCCATGGACATGAACAAAGGTGGGGAAATGATGGTGGGAAGGGGTATAGAGCAGAGGGGAATAAAGGGGAGAAAAAATTGGACAACTATAATAGCATAATCAATAAAATATATTGAAAATAATTTCAAAATATATAATGATACATCATATATACATTTATTAACATGTAAAATATGCACAAAATAACTGTCAAATTCTAAAATTATAAGGCAATAAAAGAAATGTTATTTTCTGATTAATAAATCATATATCCATATATGCACATGCAGTTGGTTGCAGGTACAGGGTTAAGACAAGAAATTTAATTTTTATTCTATATACTTTTGTATTTTTTAAAAAGTATTATGCATTACTTTGGTAATAATAAAGAATTAGTTTTTTATTAAGCTCCCACTGTGTAAAGGAGTGTGGACACTTTGGAGTTGGCCCAGAGTGGAGGGTCTTTAGAAGTAAATATATATAAACCTTTTGTGTTGTTACCAATAGAATCTATGCCCTGATCAAGCAAAGTGAAAAGACGATCCAGAGATTGAAATAACGTTTTTGCAAGTCATATTTCTGAAGAAAGGCTTGCATCCAGAATGTATAAAAAACTCCTACAATTCAATAATAAAAGAGAGGACTCAAACATTTACAAAGGATTTCAATAGACATTTCTCTACAGAAAATATACAAATACCTATTAGCACATGAAATAACACTCAACATCATTATTCTTTAGGGAAATGAAAGTCAAAGCCATGATGAGATACAACTTCACACCCGTTAGAATGACTATAATCAACAAAATAGACAATTATTAGAATCTACATTCATTTCTAGCGGGAATTTAAAATGGAACAGCTACTTTGGAAAACAGTTTGGTAATTTCTATGAAATGTTAAATAGAGAATCACTATACCACCCAACAATTCCACTCCTATGAAATAAATAAAAACCCAAAAACTTGTTTGCACAAATTCATAGCATTATTCATAGTAGCCAAAATTTGAAACCATTGAATGCCCATTAACTAATGAATGGTTAAACAAATGTGGTATATCCATACAATGGTACATTAATAGGTAATTAAGATATATGCTACAACATGAATGATCCTTGAAAACATTATGTTAAGCAAGGGAAGCTCATTACAGAAAACTAATATTGTATGGTTCTGTATTTATACAAAGTTCCCAGAATAGGCAAATCGTTAGAGACAAAGTGAATCAATAGTTGCCTGGTGTGGGGAGTGTGGTAAATGATGAATGACTATTAGTGGGTATGGAGTTTCTTTTTGGTGTGATGAAAATGCTCTATATTTATGTTGTGGTATATATGCACAACTCTACAAATATACTAAAATCTACTGAATTACATATAATTTAAGTGGGTGAATTTATGCATGTGAATATCTCAATAAAGTATTTTTAAATAAAATAACTATAAGCAATATCTTGGTCAAAGTGTTCAGTACCATATGAATTCAAGGTGGGTAGGCCACAGTAGCTTATCTAGCCCTGGAGAGAAAAAAAATTTACTCTTTCCATGTACACAAATTGGTAAAGGGTCAAAGGCCTCTATTGTAGGAGGAAGTAAGAGCAGAAGGAAGGTCCCAAATCAGAGGTGCAGAAGCTACATAATTTAATCTCCACCAAATTGTCCTTAACTTAAAGCCATTGCATGTTATATAACCATCTAATACATTCCAGTACTCTTCAGGGTGTAAATAAAATAATACTGGGCTGTATTTATCTCTCAATCATGGAAGGCAAGAACTGTAACTTATCCATCACTAAATTGCTTTGGATCTGTAAAATGCAACATATACCCAACTATTGCTGGTAGGAAATAAGAATGAATTCATTAGAACATTCTAAAAAGATTCAATGAAGTGTTATAAGCAGGTCCAGAGCATTATTTTGTCATTTACCAAAAGATGTAACTGAAGTTCAGATATATTATTTATCCAAAACCATATAATCTGATGCAGAGTAAGGAATGATACTCAGTTCTGCTTGCTTCTTAAGACTATACTTATTCCAGTACCCCCCTTTTAAGGTCTCAAATCAAATGCCCCATCAGTGAGGAAAAAGTTCATGTGGACCTGCGGTTTTCATAAAGTGGTCCCTGAATTAGTAGCATTAGCAACACCTGGGAAATTGTCCAAAATGTAAATTTTCAGGCCCCACCCAAACACGCTGAATCAGGCAGTTTGGAGATAGAGTTCAGCAATCTGTTTGAAAAAGCCTTTCACAAGATTCTAGTAGACTCTACAGTTATACAACACTCACATAAACAAAAGCAAAATATAGAACACTTATTTACAAAATGGGATATTAAGAACATCTAGCTTTCTTTTACGTTTTTAGGCCCTTAAGCTATCTGCTCAAGAAATAGCATCTTTTTCTAAAGTGACAAATTATATATACAGAAAATTTTTCATTGATATTTGTGAATACTCTTAATTAATTAAGCTATAAAATACAAAGAAAATTCAGTGGTCTCCCAGTTTGTACTGAGAACTGAGACAGTTCTAGGCAGTTGAGATTCATGGGGAGACAAAGAGTACCTCCCCCACCCTCAAAAGTGAAGACTTTTCCACATACTCTAAGCCAAGGCCTGGAGTTAGATACAATACACAAATGCCAAAAGCTTCAAACCTCCATTTTAGAAGAAACTGTCTTTTAGGTTTCCAAGGAAACAGAGAAATTTCAGGTTTGAGTCTTGATTTAGACTGAATTGTGTTCTAAAAATCATCAGGATCTACACCTGAGGCAAAAGGTTAAAAATAGTGTATTCCACTTTGGCTACCGAAAAAGACAAAATAATAGGTAAGAACAACAATTGCCAATTGTACAAATTCTACCAATTGCATTGCATAATTTTGAAGAATGAATTATTTCTAATCACTACTGTCACACATGAGTTAGCAGGAGGAAGAGAAGATTCCCAGCATTTATGGAGATGTGCCTCAGAGAGATTCAAATACACAGTTAAAAATAAGAAAGAAAGCCACACAGCTTCTAAATAATTAATGGATGATTCTAGAACCAATACATGTGTGCATATGTGCCAGTCTATATAATATGTGTGCATGTGCATGTGTGTATGTGTGCATATAAAATAAGAGACTGGATATAGAATGCACCAATTAAGAGTTTCTCATATGAAAATAAAATCTAGATTGAAGAGAAAACAAAAAATGCCCTGGAGCCTGGTATTTAAAAAAAATGATAAAGTCAGCCAAACAACACATCTCAATAATTCTAACTACATGTACTGAACATTGCAGCCCATAAAACAAACTTGTATAAGATTGAACCCCAAGGTACCAGCACTGATCATCAGTAAAATTTATCCTGTGACTATTCAGTTAAGAGAAAAGAATTAAATGTACTTAAAATAGTACAGTATTTTATCTTTTCTTTTTTTTTAAAAAGTGTTTGCTTAATAGTGCACTGATCACATTTTTATATTATATGGGAAATGCTATAATATTTTTTAGAGTAGACTATGCTATCATTTTTAACATTTTTTATTATTGTTCAAGTACAGTTTTCCCTGCCTTTTCCCCCAACCCCTCCCCACCACCCCAGCCCTCCCCAACTCCCTCCCCTGTTTCCACCCCTTCCTTGTTATTGTCCATGTGTCCTTTATAATTGTTCCTGCAAACCCTTCACCCTTTTCCCCTATAATCCACTCTCCTCTCCCTTCTGGTCACTGTCAGCCTGCTGTTTTAAAGGTTCCTATACCATTTATGGAAATATTTAAGTAGTTATATACATATTTATAAATTAATAGGCTTTATAGAGAGAGCATTTTTAGGTTTACAGAAATATAGAGCAGAAAGTTCCAGGATATTCCCATCTCATCACTGTTTCCCCTATTACTAACATCTTTTATTGATGTGGCACATTTCTGACAATTGATGAACCAATATTTATACATTATTAACTAAGTCCATAGTTTACATTATGGTTCACTCTTTTGTATTTTATATTGTCTGAGTTTCAAAGCTACACTGTCCTAAAACTTCCCTGTGCTGTACCTATTTGACTCTTACTCCTCTCCTCCCCCTGACCTTCTGTCAAGCATTGATCTTTTTCTCATGTCCATAGTCTTACCTTTTCCAGAACGTCATATAGATGGGATCATAAAGGATGTACACTTTTCAAACAGGCCTCTTTCACTTAATAACATGTTTTTACAATTCGTTTATATATTTTTGTGGCTTGAAACTCACTTTTCTTTATCCCTGAATAATATTCCATTATGAGGTCTCACAGTGCATACCCGTTGAAGAACAGCTTACTTGGCAACTTAAGTTACCAAGTGGCAACTTAGTTACTTGGAGACTTTTAACTGTTGGCAATTATGAATAAAATATATATAAACATTCATGTATGGATTTTGTATGGACTCCTCATCAGCTATAAAATTATATTTTAATCAACACACAATCTTGAAAAAATGTATTTCGCACCCCAATATCACTTATTCACTGTTTTCCATATCAGATCCATGACATTTGGTCCTTAAATAAAAAAGAGAGGAAAAAGAAGAATTATTACCAAATAAAATGGGGTTTGGCTGTTCATTGCCAAACACAGGTATTTTCCGAAGACAAAGGTTGGTGGGGAAGGAAAACAGGTCTTTATTAAAATGCAGCATAATTTAGGGAAAAGGGACTACCCAGCTCCAGGCTCCTCTCTTCTTCAAAACAGAAAAAAGCCATTTGTTCCCGGAATGTCTGAAACCCAAAACCATGCCCAGAAATCCTGCTCCATCCTTATCTGTCCTTCATAGGAGTCCTCCTGAGTGCAAGGCTGCTAGGCAGACTGCTCTCTGGCTTCGTGCTCTCTGTAGTCTGCACTCTGGGTCATGCTGCCATCACCACACCACTACACGCCTCCGGGGCCTGCTGCTCTGCAAGTGCTCTGGCCCACCCGTCCGAGCCAGCAACCCGGGGGGGGGGGGGGGGAGAGAAGGGCAGGTTTTTGCCTACTCTTCATTTACATTTCTCAGGCCAAACTTCCCTGCACTCCAGAAATATTCAGCATCTCCAGCCAATTCCGTCCTTTTCCCAGGCTTAACTGGCAGGTCAGCACCTCCGCCAGCTGCCATGTACCTGAATGGTGTTTGAGAGCTTTTCACTCGCCTTTCTCATGCGAGGCCTCCTTCTTCCACGTCTCTGCCCTTGGATAAAGAAATCTGTTGCTACATGCTGTGCTTGCTTGTTTAGGACTGTCTGCGGCAGCCTCTTCTTAAGGCCCTTCCCCTCTTCAGATACCACATTGGTATCAGAATCATAGAAAATCATGATTCAAAGGAACATTCATGGCCACAGGAGTCAGTTTCTGTGCCCTGTGACCATGCTTGGATTCTCCTACATATCTCTTATATTTGTACAGCTTCTGCTGACTACTTTTCTTGTTTGGTATGCTCTGAATTTTTTAAATATTACTTTTTTGATTGCACCATCTGAAATTCTATTTTAAGGGAAACACAAGAATAGTAGACTTAATCATCTTCCTGGAAGTCATGAGACTTTTTAAGACATTGTAACATTTCCCCAGTTCCCCCAAACTTTCTTCTTGGGATATGTTTCTGAGTCTTTTCATCAATAAGATCCAGTCATGATTTTCGTTCAATTATATGTCAAATTCCCACACTGTTTCTACCTGAATGCAAGGAATAGATATGTCATCCTACACGTTAATAGATAGCATACAATGATAAAATCTCAAGGTTTTACATTGTTTTTAATGTCAAAATCAACCTCTGAATATGGCATAACAAACTTATTTATATATCATGCTTATTTGTATTGTCTAGTAGAAATATTGACATAATGAAGACACGATCTTAAAACCTTTGTAAGAGACGTTAAGGATGCTGTTTAGATTTGAGGATGGGAGAAAACCTTAAGATACCTCTCATTTTAATTATTAATAAAATTGCAAAATTCTGCAGTAAATTCCTTTCATGAAACATAAAACAATCACAAAAAGAAAGAAAGAAAGAAGGAAAGAAAAACATGAGAGGGATTGAAATCGCAACTACTGTGTTAATTACGATGGAGGCAAGATCCCAAACAGGAAATATAAGAACAGTAAATTTGTAGATTAAGTAAAAGTCCTAAAAATTCTTCGTTAAAAAATTTGCAAAATTAAAATATATGCAACAAATTCATACAGAAAAAAAGAAAGATGGACATCAACCAGAATAAATAATATATAGGCAAAAAATATTTTTAAAAAATTGAAAAAATAAACTTCCTTGATCTAAGTCAAATAACACAATAAATAGTGAGTACAATTATTGAATGGGGAAAGTTGCAATTTACATATGCAGACAATTTTTACATTAAATGCAAAATAAATAAAATTATTTCACAAGAATTGAGAAAAAAATCTCACCAAATTGTCTAATAAAATAATATTAGTTACAATCAATCCTGTCCTCTGCAGCACTATAACAATAGTCATAAAAATGTACAGAAAAATAAGAAGAAAAATTTACACACATGAAAGAAAGCTATAAACAGTATAGTAGAAATGAAGACAAAGAAGAAACAAACACATATAGAGAATCAACAAAACCAAAAATTAGTTATTTGAGAAAAGCAACAGAATCTATAAGTCTCAGGCAAATCTAATCAAGAAAATGAAGAACAAAAAAGCCTGAATTATAAATATCAGAAGTGAAAGAGGCAACTACACTGTAGATTCTAAAGACATTAAAATGATGAAAAGTATTCTATAAAACAATTTATGTGAGTAAATTTGAAAATTTAGGTTAAATGAAGTAATTTCTAGACAGAAAAATGTTTTCACAATCAACACAGAAAAAAATAGTATTTTAATAGTCCTATATTTATAAAATGAATGTAATCTGTAATTTAAAATTTTCACACATACATACCAGTGAACAAATAAAAAGAGTAAATCTTCCATGTGAATTATTACTTTAAACTATTAAAGAAAAAATATAATCAATCTTATACTATATCTTCTAGATTATTTTTGGAAGAGGAGATATTTGCCAAATTGATTGTTCTAGCCTTGATTTTAAAGTACAAATGACAACTAAGGACAACCCTAATAATCCTAAGGTACCCATGTGTAAAATTGATAATATGTCACCATCAAATGGAATTGATTCAAGAAATACAAGATTGGTACAATATTTAAAAATCAACCAATGTAATTCTTCATATTAACAGGGAAAATAACAATATAACATACATAATACATATTTTTATTCTTATATAATGTAATATTTCTGGACATATCTATCCTTATAATAGTACCACACTATCTTAACACATTAACCATATTTTAAATCTGGGTAATAGTTAGAGCAAGTAATCTACAAAAGTTCTTATTTAAGATTTTTTTTGGTTTGTCTAGGTTATTTGAATTCTATAAATTTTAGATTTAGCTATATTTTTTAAAATTTATGCTCAAAGTTTGAATTAGTATATGTAAAGTTAGGAAGGATTGACACCTTAACAATATTGATTTTGCAATCCATAATTAATTTCACTCAATATTTGTTTTGTTTACTGTACAGATATTTTAGATGTTACTAGAGATTTTTACATTTCAATATACAGGTGTTTTACATTTATTTCTAGGTAATGGTTTAGCCCTGTTAACCATTGAACACTGTCAATACGCTATGGATTCTTGATGCCTGTAACATTAATTACTTCAAAAACATGTTGAATATAAAAAGCCAGATGCAAAAGTATAAATAATGTAACAAAGAAATATCACTCACATAAAACTTAAAACAGGCAAAACTAATATATGGGGATAGAATTATGAATGATGGCTTGTCATTGGGGTAAAGAGAAATTACTGGAAAGAGACCTAAAAATTTTATTCAATAATTGAAATTATTTATATCTTGACCTGAATGGAGATCATATGGGTGAAAACATGTGAAAAAATGATAAGGCTGTTCACATAAAATTTGTACATTTTAATGTAAATAAATCATACTTTAATATAACACTGTTTTAAAATAAGTACATTATTTCAAATCATAAAAGTGACATTGGGACAACTTTCAAATGTAAAAACTGTAGTGATGATGTAATGTTTTTGAAAAACAGTTCCTGAAATATCCAAACCTTCTTTAATATATCACTTTTCTCTCTAAGTCTCAAAGGAAAAATATGCATAGAAACAAACAAACAAAAAGCAAAGGGACAATGTATTATTATTTGACTTTGACCCCAAACTGCGGTTTAGAACTTTACTAAACTAGTCTGGACTCCAGAGACTCTTTTTTTCTAAGCTCTATATCCTAGCATTGCATTAAACCAAAGCTGTCGAATGGTCTTCACCTCCAAACCTAATCCAATTACAGGGAAAACTAAATAATAAGAACTCAACAGTTAGGCAGCCGAGGACAGGAAAAGCAAAAACAAGGTAGTTTGCTCTTGTATTTTGAGCAAACAGGTTGAAGCTGTTTGCCTCCTATCCTCTGAAAAGAATCACTGATAGAGCTAATAAGCTCACTCCCCAAGTGAGAGCAATTCTTTGCAAAGGTGCAGACTCATGCAATAGCTTCATTCATCCTAGACTGTGGACCAATACAAAGTCCTTGGATTTTATGAATGTAGAGCTCTACTCCTCCTCAGAGAGGTGATGTGAGTGAAGGTTGCATGGAGTTGAGTGGACCTGTGAGTTGTCTCTACCTAACAGTTTAGTATTAATGAGTTCCATGACTTTTGGGCTTTGCTTAGCTTAAAAAAAAAAAAAAAAAATTTGCTTTTCTTTATAAAAAGAAGGTAATAATACCAAACACATAAGTTACTTTTAAGAAGTATGTGCCATGTGTATAAATCCCTAAAAGTCATTCTTTGCATGTTGTAGGTGGTAGAAAAATGTTTCTTTTTCCCACTTTGGTAAACATTATTTGGTTATTTTTTTCCTTAAGGTTGAAAATTCTATGGGTGAGTATCTTTTACTTGTTCACCATACATAGTAGTACCTGACAGATAGGTACTAAGTAAATATTTAGTGAGAAAATAAACACCAAACATTGTGTTAACTATTGTGAAGGGATATATGACTGTGGTTGCTATGGTCAATTATTTTATAATATACTGAGAAATTGACATGCAAATACCTAAATAATGGAATGAAATATACACTGTGAAGTCCTATGAAATCAAAAGAGAACTCTCATACAATTAATTAGAGTAAGTTAATTTGGATCATCATGCAATGGATGAATCAGAGTTTTCTATCATGTGCCACACCACCCAAAAATGATGTTTGATTTGAGCAAGGATAGAATCTTTAGAAGACCCAGTTAAGGGGACACTTTGGAGCAGGTAACATGTTAGTATAAGATAACATCTAACAGGATACAAAATGCAGCCTCAGTTAACAACTGTTAAGTGGTACTGTTTACCTTGAAAGCAAAATACATGGGTGCCAGAATTGAGGACTATGAGTAGTATTCAATATCACTCCTGTAGATTTACCTACAGAATATGTGCTTTCTGTCCTCCAGCTCCAGATTATGTATTCTGGAGGTTCTGGATTCTAGAAGATAAATGCCTCCACCAAGGACACAGTAAAATCTCATAAACTTTAAGCTACAGATAACACAACTTCAGGCTCCTTTTGCCAAGAGACTAGCAGGACAGGAAAGTGACCATCCTGGCAAACATAACTGACCCTGATAATTAAGAAGAGTTATTCATTTTTGTACACACTGTGGAAGGGAAGAATTCATTTGACATTTAGGCAGTCCATTGGACCATCTCTTGGTACTTCCTTTCCTAATCTTGATGGTGAACAGACAAATACAGTAGTTTAATAGGATTATTGCACCCAGGACATCAAAAGAATGAAGGTCTGGGTTAAACAAATAAACAAGTCTCCTAAACCACCAGAATTTCATTGCCAATGATGAAGGGACTATGTAGAGGAAATAAAAGATGAGTATTAGTCCTATATCCAAGACCAACTACAATAATGGGGACTGTAGCTCATTCCACTAAACTTGTTTTATGTTTCCCCAGAAGACCTGTTCCCACTTGGAATGAACATGTATAACATAAGTGGAACCAAGTGGCACAAAGAATGGAATGTTATGGATGTTATAGTTTGCCCCCAGAGATCTTCCCTTTTGGACCAAGACACTAATTTCTCCAGCTGCCAATAGTGTTGGCTTCAAATGGCTCACAGCTCAGTCCCTTCAGGGATTACCCATGGACAAAAAAAGCCCCAGTCAATGTTAATCCCTCCCCAGGCAACCCATCCCCATTTCCTCAATTCCAGACAACTACAAACTTTTGATGAACTCTGGAATCAACTGAAGCTTTTCTTGAGACTGTATCACAGCCCAGCTTCTTCCCCTGCACAGCCTTCCTTCCTTCAGTGCCTCACAGGTATTGTTCCCAAAACACTACCCAGTAAACATACCGCATACAACTCCACTTCAAGATCTGCTAAGGAAAGCTGACCTAAGGAACATATGTTGCCAGATTCCACCGAGAAATTCTCCAGCACTGGTGCCTAAATATAAACATCTATACATCTTTCCATAAATCCTCATTATGATGCTTATGTTTAAAATACTATCAGTCATTTACATGTGCCAAGAACTTAATAATATATCTTTAAAAGAGCAAATTCATATGTCATGAATATGTTTCAAGTTTATATTTGTGTGTAAAAGCTAATAAGTACCAAAGTTAAATTTCTTGCAATAAAATTTATTTGTTTATGTCAACCATGAGGTATGTATTATAAACAATAACCATCTCAATCAACTATGTTAAACAATCCATGGTTTTTCATATGCCTTTGTAAAAACTTAGAGGACACTGGGCACAATATAATCCAACATGAATCACCTTATACAATACTTCCTCAACTTTATTTTTAGTTTATGGCTTTAGTCTTTTTATCTAGGATGCTGCAAGGGGCTCACAGGAGCAAATCATGGTACCTGTGAGTTTCTTACATTTCTGTATTCTTTATTCTCCAAAGATGAATGCTCACTATTTTGCATTCTATAACAAAATGAATATTATGTTTGATACAACATAAAGTAGTATCATCCTACACACTTGCCTCTCTGTCATTTTCCACAACCCTATCAGTTATCAATTCTCTTAATCTGCCTCTTTACTGTATCTCAAATCTTTTTCTTCTTCTCCATTCCTATTACCATAATATGAATTAAAATATTCATTCTTTGAGCACCTCTATGATAATATCAGCCTCCTCTATAGGTTTTAGGTATAGCCAATGATAGCATCTTTTTAAAAAATTTTATTTTAATTGTTGTTCTTGTACAGTTTTCAGTCTTTTACTCCCAACTGAGACCACCACCCCACCCCTCCCTACCTCCCTCCCATTTCCACCCCCCATAGCTTTTGTCCATGTGTCCTTTATACTTGTTGCTCTAAACCCTTCCCCTTTTCCCCTGAAATTCCCTCCCCTCTCCCGTCTGGTGACTGTCATCCTGTTCTCAATTTTAACTCGACCCAATAAATGAATTTGGTCAAACAGCTGGATACAAAGTCAATACTCAGAAATCAAAGGCATTTTTGTATACCAACAATGAAACAGCAGAAGCAGAAATAAAAAAAAAAAATCCCATTGGATATAGCAAAAAGAAAAATAAAATACCTAGGAATAAACCTAACCAAGGAGGTAAAAGACCTGTATGCAGAAAATTACACAACACTGAAGAAAGAAATCAAGGAAGACACAAACAAATGGAAACATAAACCGTGTTCATGGATCAGAAGAATTAACATCATCAAAATGTCCATATTACCCAAAGCAATTTACAGATTCAATGATAGCATCTTAAACCTCTTTCCTACTCCTTCCACATACCTTCATCTCTTCCACTGTCTACCTAATTCTGCAAGGGTGTCAGGACTATATATTTTTTCACTTTTTTATTGTTGTTCAAATACAGTTGTCTCCATTTTCCTCCCATCATTACCTCCCACCCCAGTCATCCCCACTTCCCACCCTTGATCCTAACCCCCTTTGGTTTTGTCCATGTGTTCTTTATACATGTTCCTGAAAAACCTTCCCCTCCCCACCCCCATTACCCCTTCCCACTTCCCCTCTGGTTACTGTCAGTTGGTTCTTAATTTCAATGTCTCTGGTTATATTTTGCTTCCTTATTTGTTTTGTTGATTATGTTCCACATATAGGTGAGATCATATGGTATTTGTCTTTTACCACCTGGCTATACCATCTCACATCGGCAAGAATGGCCATCATAAACAAATCAACAAACAACACATGCTGGAGAGGATGTGGAGAAAAGGGAACCCTAGTGCACTGTTGGTGGGAATGCAGACTGGTGAAGCCACTGTGGAAAACAGTAGGGAATTTCCTCATAAAACTAAAAATGGAACTGCCTTTTGACCCAGCAATTCCACTGTTGGGACTATACCCTAAGAACCCTGAAAGGACCATATTTTTAAATCACAAATCACAACTGCTGCTCTCTCACTTAAAATCCTTTGTTGTATGCATGTTAAGGTAAATTTTTATCACAGAATAAATGATCTAGCTCTCTATCTTTTTAAAAATCTTCTCCTGCCTTCCATATATATATATATTTTTTTAACCTGCCCTTAACATTTATAACTTTTCTAAATGTCACTGATCTTTTATGCCACCACATATTTTCCCCTGTTTACCACCTTCTATCCTATTAACACTATTTATGTGCATATTTTTACTCAATATAGGCATTATTTCTTCAGTTATACTCTTCCCTATGTCACATTCTCTCTATAAATCTGCCAATAGCTTGCTGTGTTTCTTTGTTACCCTGTAGCCAGTACTAATTGCAATGATTTGCAACCATGTATTTACTTTTGTTCCTTTTTATTGTACTCACATAGAGGGATCTTACCTTGAGTGACTTTGTATCTCTAGAGTCTAGCAGAGTTTTAACATATTGTTGATACCCAAAAGTTATGGATTTAATTAGATTGGGTTGGATTCAATTGGATGATACTGGATTTAACTAAACTGAATATAAACACTTAGGATTATTGACAATAGCCCAATAACCATTATGAACATTTTCCCTTCCCCAAATTTAATGTTTAAAAATTATTTTATTCCTCAGTGTATCTCCTTGGTGACCCTGTGAAGCAGGTAAGGGGACAGTCATAGACAAGAGTCTCAGATTTTCCTCACTAGGCTGATGATTACATTCTTTCAATTTAACAAGTTGGTCATGTTTTAACTCTGAAGTAGAGGCGGGACTTTGAATGCTGTAGAAATCAACAAATCATCAAGAATCAAGGGTGTTAGAAAAGGTGTTAACCCTACTGCTATAGAGTTTGTTTACTTGTTACTTTTCTTCTAAGACTTCTCAATACCTGCTCTTATTAGTCCTTCATTTTCTTGGAGGGAATTTATATGAAGATATATGTTTCAATTAAGACAATATTCTGGATTTTGTTCTCCCTATACTGCTAACCTTAGGTTAATTGTCTAAATATTGTTAAATTCATTTACTACAATAATGCACATAAAAGATAAAATTAGTATGATATTTGAGAGAAATACACAATATGATGTTAGAATAAAGCTTCATCTTTGAGTATTCTGGTGCATTAATACAAAGGATTTTCAAATTATGAGTTTTTTGTTATTGCAATAAAAACTAGTTTCTCTTTTAGAATATCATTTTTCACATAAGCACAAGTGGATGATATAGATGGAAGACAGTGACTAAAAGGACTGAGAAATGAAAATAGCCACAAAAAAATAGTATGTTTCACAGCAACCAGAGTCTTTAAAGAATCTTTAAGTTAGACAACAATGGGGGAAATGAAAACAAGAAAAAGCTCTCCACCTAAAAGCATGAAGTATTGGTTTAAGAAAATAATACATAGTATTTCCCATTTAAATGTGTTTATCAGACTTTATCTACATCTTTTACACATAAAATAGTTCTCTTCTGAGGGATGAAAATTTTATAGAAGTAGAGAATAGAATGATGGTGACCCAGGGCACAGGGGAAGGAAATGGGCATGGGAGACATTGTTCAAGGGTACAAAGTTTCAGTTATGCAAGATGAGTAAGTTCTGGAGACCTAACCTACAACAATATGACTATGGTTAACATTTCTGTATCGTATACTTGAAATTCTCTAAGGCGGTTAATCTTAAGTGTTTTCGCTACCACAAAAAAAGAAAAATGAAAACTATGTGAGATATACATATGTTAATTAGCTTTTTGTGATTATTTCACTGTACACCCATAAAATCATCAAGTTATAAAAGCCTCACCAGAAGGATATATTTATTGATTTTAAAGAAAAAGGAAAGGAGAGAGAGAAAGAGAGAGAAATATCAATGTGAGAAACATGGGTCAGTTGCCTACTACACGTGCTCCAACCAGGGATAAAACCCACAACCTAAGTATGTGTTCTGACCAGGGATTGAACCCACAAACTTTTGGTGTATGGGACAATGATCAGACCAACTGAGCCACATAGACAGAGCTAAATATATATATATATATATATATATATATATATATATATATATAATATTTAATTGTCAGTGAACTTGATAAAGCTGAGGAGAAAAGTAAATAAATAAATGAAGCAATGTAAACACATCACTAATCTTGGTAAATCAATTCAAGATATGTGACCAAAAGTAGGCATGTCTCTAGATTTATCTTTGGCTTTTCTCTCTTCCCCAGTCATTCTTATCCTTTTCTGAGAAGTCATTCTTATCCTCATCCCTTATCCTATGAAATTCAGTTTCATAGATTTGTCAATACTATATGTGTTAATCTTCCCCAGTCCTGACTCCTTTCCTAACCTTCAGCATCAAACACTAACTCTTTACCTGATACTTGCCATTATACAAGCCATCATCAATGCTTAATATAATCTATTTCAAAAATAATCTGTATTCATTACAAATAGTACTATTGAGGACCAACAAACATGATGCAGTATTAAAGAACTTTGAAATTAATTTAATTTTCATATTCAAAGTCTAGAGGTAATGTTACAGAGTAAACAGAAAGTTCTCGAGACTAGCAAAACACTTCCAAAGTCTCACTTTCTCAAACCTGAGGGATCAGTCTTCCATGGGCAATTCAGATCCCGGACGAGCCCCCAAAAACTGTTACCGAGCAACAGAAAAGGTCCGTTATTGTCTGCCGCCTTATGGAAAGATGCCTCTCAAAGCCAGAGATTCGTGAAAAGGAAAGGAAATGTTTATTTAATGCTATACAGAGTTAAAGTAGGAACCTAACATCTCCACTGAAATATCAAAGTCCTTCAGGATACCCACAGAAGCCCACAGTGCCTCCTATCTCCCTCTTCCCTAAGTCAGGGTACCGTAATTGCAAGGAAGAGAAGCACACGTCCAGGATCCAGGCTCTTGACACCGTCAGCTGTGTCGTTGTCCAGGCAGGATCTCTCATTAATCCAAAGCCATGTGGCACCTTCTCATGGCCTACTGGCAAGAGTTCTTTCACCCTTCTTCCAGGCAGTCTCTCTTGTTCCCAGGCCACGCAGCCAAAGGGAGCACCCCAAAGCCGCGTGGTTCTTCTTCTACCAAAGCTGTGGGGAAGGGGTCCTCACTCTGGAAAAGCCACGTGGCAATTCTCTGGCTAAAGCCACATGGTGATTTTTCCCTCACAGGGTTGTGAGGGTCCTAACTCTCGGGAAAGCATGCGGATTTTCTCTCATAGAGCTGTGAGTCCTGCTCTCTGGTGAAACCGCATGGATCTCCCTTCATGGAGCTGCGGGTCCTGCTCTCTGGTGAAACCGCATGGATCTCCCCTCAAATGGCTGCCACGCCTGGGTTTAAATCCCCACGCCAATCCTCCTCTGCAGCCCCATTTCCGACTCCTCCTACAATCG